>VYZR01080056.1:0-30347 GCA_013400675.1 Oxylabes madagascariensis | reverse complement strand
TAAAAATAGTTCTCATCACACATTACAAAGCTGACTGTGGTGTTAAACACAGCAGACATTTGGTGGAGAGTACTCCTGGACAGGACTGAGTAGTTGTTAAGCATGCTAAGAAACAGTTCTCTCATTCAAACAGAGGCCACCAAAATGGTTTTTGAATAAGAACTTGCTGAGTTTTCTTTCCCCTTTCATCTTGTCAGGAAATCCCTGTGAACTTCCCTCCTCTCCATTTGCTTGCCTTCCCCTTTCTCTGCTGTCATTTACCAGCCAGGTTATTTTCTTCAAAGTACCCTCTAAATGTCACAACCACTGAACAACCACAGCAAATAATGGAAATGCCCTGGTAACCCTTCCCAGAGCACTTATATACCAACGCTGCATAATTTGACCTGCTCTCATTCTTGTTCCCATTCTTGGGAACATATTTCACAGTAGTGGCAGAGGAAAGAGAGTGGGTTCAAGATTTTGTTCCCTTTTCTCTTGGTTCTCTTTTGATGTAAGACCAACTCTACAAATACGCACTAGAAAAACCCTACAGCCCAAACCAGAAACCCCTCAGAAGGAGTGTGCCAGATAATGCAGTGTGACGAACATTTCCATTTTGAGTGTTGTTGTGCATGCTTCACCATGTACCCCTAATTATAAGAAAATTACTTAAAAGTCCTCAGGGACCTCTAAAAAGAACAATCCATAACAATAAAGGGCTTGGATATAGCATAGATGTGCACATGTTTGAACACAAAGTTTCACCCTGGAGAGACAATCTAGGTAATCTGTGATACAGGATTTCAGGCAGAAATCCAACTCTTACTTAAGTTTTTAAAAATCAAGGGTTTTTTCAAAGAGCCATGAGAACTGCTCTTTTGCTGATTCTTTCTAATGCATCAAAAGACATTTGCTGGAAAAGCCCATGCTAATAGGCATTTAACCATGACAAAATATGTCAAGATACCCTACTTGACTGATCTTGGAGTTTCTATATAATTTCATTCAGTGTTGGTTAAAGTTCTCATCTCCCAAATGACTTCTTTCCATCTGTTTATTTTATCACTTTGAATTTCACACTATTTTGTATTCAAGGTGTGCCTGAAGCAGTGTCCTCAAACCAGCTCTTACACAAGATGAGGAAACAAACACCGAAGTCAGGACTTAAGCTTTGAAGATGATCTTATTGCAGCCTCAGCCAGATCTCTGGATCTAATCTAGATAGGGCTTTGGTCACTTCACCCTTTCTCTTTTACAGGGTCAGGGCAATACTGAATGTATTGTCTTTCTCATTATAGTTTCCCCTCCTTCCCTCCAGGCCTTTCACTGTACATAATTTGTCTTCCCCTAAACAAGCCACAGGGACCTTATCTCCTGTCACCAGAGAGACCTTCAAACCTAATCTGAGTTACTCACTCTGTTTTACAGTCAGGAGTGAGCAGAGGTGTCTCCTTCAGCTCCAGAAGGTGACGGTTTAGCCACACACTTACCTGTTCACACGTAAGTTCCTCCTGAGCTGCTTCTCATCTGCATCAAACAAAACAGTAGCACTGAGTGTAACCAAGCCAAAGCTCAGGTTCTGAAGCCCTTCATCTCTCAGGTTCGTGGTGAGGACGATCAGGGCACATGTGGTGGCTGGTATGACATGTTCCAAATCAGTCTTGTGGCAGAGCACATTCCTGTTTGGAGCATGACCTTGGGAATATTGCTTAACCTGTCCTCTGTGTCATTATTTCCCAAATTTAAACTCGAGTTTCTGCCTTGTTTGCTGAATTGCATGAGCAAATTAATCAACTTCTCAAAGAAACTCGGAGGATACAGTGACATAAATAGAGCTGGCCAGGAAATTCTTCTCAAACTCTTCAACTTTTTTGCACACCAAGATAAAACAATCTTTCAAAGGTTATTTGATGGATTGGTAATTGAAACAAATACATACATAGAACAAACGTCATTTTGACAGTAAGTGTCTTCCTATGGCATGTGGATTCACATTCAAATTGACATTGACTCCAGATAGGGTCTTGAACCTCAGGCTTCATTTTCCTGGAAAACTTCAGAATAATGATACATAATAAAAGCTGTTTGTGTTAAGAAAAAAAAAATCTGACTGGATCTGAACATAGTAAGAATAGGAGGAATGTGATTCATATGTGCAAATTTTCAATATGGACCAACACTTAGATACAGGCAAAGCACAAGGGGGAAGGAAAAAAAAAAGAAAGAGAACACAAAAAGGCCGCCTATCTATCACCAAATGTGTCTTTTCCAAAGCATATGGAAAAAAAAGCATCACGGAGAGCGCAACACAGCAGGCTAGGTGTAGACTGAATGCATAAACCTGTCCTCAAAGCACTGAGTAGTGAGGTGTGAAACAAACGAATTTAAAGAAAGGAGAGCTATGTCAGCAGCAGCATCAAAACGTACAGACTAACACAGCCTTGTTTAAGAGAAATTAGAGGCAGGGAGAGAGGGAGGGAGAAAGTGTTGATACACTATAAGATTATCACACATTTCTAAAGAGGTCTGAAAGAACTGACTTCCTGCTGGGGGGTTCCTCTCATATTGGTGTGAAGAAGCATGGCACTATCACCTGCAAAGGCTTTAAGTGCAAGTGGTGACACTTCAGTATTCACAGCCTGCCTTAGAAAATCTAGGGGAAGCAAAAGAAAGATGAAAACCATGCAAGTCAAAAGGGTGTTGCTCCCATTGTTCTCCTTGCTGCTTGGTTAACTGGAATCCCTTTGAGCAGCAGAGGGGTCACATCTGTCCAGATGTGCTGTGCCTGCATCAGAGGGCAGAGCATCGTGGAAGCGGCTGCACACAAACAACTTTCATGATAACAGTACAAGGAAATCACCCTTCTTGGCAGGACCAAGCTCTCACAAAAGCATGTTTTTAGCAGAACATATACCTGCAAGAACACCACCGGGGGAAGATGACTATTTTCCCATGATATGGCAGCACGGTGCCTGTTACAGAAAAGGCAGGACTGAAGCCGCTCAGGACTGTCATGAACTTTATGGACTCCTGAGGCTGAGCTGCCAAAGACAAGAATGGGTGCCTCTAGACCCTCTCCAGTTAGGGCCTTGGCCATGACTGCTGCACCCCTGGCCATGAGCTCCTGGTGCTCCCAGCCCTCTGGCTTGAGGACTGGATGTGCTGCTAAGTATGTGAAAACCTGAAGGTGAAGGAAACCACTTGTGGCTGCGACAGAAGGGACTGTGAGCTTCACAGTATAATAGTAATGGCCAGCTCAGGCACCAAAAACAGAGGGGAAAGGAAAATTAGCCTGAGTTCTTGACCCCAGGTAAAGTAATTGGTCAATGGGGTCACTGAAGGACTGTGCTGAACTCGAGAAAGATGTTAGCCATGTCCCTGAGTTTTGCTGCCGGTGCTTCACACCTTGTAGACAGGGCAACACCACGGAGCTCTTCCAAAGAGAGCCTTGCCTTCCAAGGGGCCCTCTGCTATCTCCAGCAGGAAGCAATGGGCTGCCGGTCTGGCCCTGCTATTGTACAGTGTAATGAGAATCTGGAACAAGCAGGGCTAATCGAAATCCTTTATTTAGGTGATACAATACAGGTAACAAAGCCTGGCTTATTTTCCAGGAAGGGATGTGTGAGAGGGTTTCTTTTGGGGGTATGGGGAGTATGCTCTCAGTGTATGTTTGCCTAGTTTTAACACTTATTTCTGGTTTGGATAACCTCATTCATTTGATGTCCAACCCTATAAAGAAGACGCAAGTAAGGATGAGAACTAACTTTGTGATCCACAGCCCTACTATATCCCACAGCCATTTTCTGAAACAAAAAAGCAGTTCATGTTCTTGATTCTTCTTGGGACACAAGATGTCTATAACCACCACAGAGAAACAATCAAACAAACTTTAAATATTTTACTTTTCACTCTTATTAACCCCTCCCCAGCAGTCCCTTTCTCTTTTGAAACAGTAATATAATATGTCTGGCAGACACTCACTAAGAGCTGTTTGAGCTTGCCTCCCCTGGATTTCAAGAAAAAGTTATTTTCCCCCTTTTAATGAAAATTCACTTTTTTTGGTCCTCCCTTATTCATTTATTTTTGAGGCCTTCCACCTCTGTTAACTGTGGGAAAGGCTTCGCTTTGCCAGGGTACAGCACGCATTGTAAAAGTAATTCAATTTTACACCATAGCAATGACATGATCAAGGGAATTTTGAGCAGGCTTTGTGACCAAGAGCATTTAACAAGTATGTGAAAAGCTCCCAAAGAGCCCTCGTGAAAGAAAGAAAGGTTATAACAATAGGAGAGGCAGTTTGATAGTGGTAAATTAAGAGTCATAGGAGTGACTCTAATCAGGTTAAGCTTTAAAGAAAGAGAAGCACCTTTATATCTCTTGGGTACAGGCCTGAGTGCATTAAGAACTGTTGAATTTGTGTTGGGAAGTACACAAATCCCTGTGGCACTCAGCGCTTGCTCCTCCTTGGACTGAAGAATTCGACTCTGCAAGGAGAAAGACTTTCAAGGCAAAATAAGCAAAACTGCAGAATTGGACTGAGTACCTTGGAAAAAGAATATTGAGTTTTTGGGGCTTTTTAGTCAATATCAAGACTTCTTTAGGAGTTCTTATCTTCCACTTTGTTCCCTGTGGAAATCTTCTGGCAGTTCCAGTGCAAGCAAGGGGACAGTCTGGGCGTAAAAGTAATGATGAACAATTCACATGTTACTAGTTTTTAGGATCTGTGGAGCCTGAGTGAAGTGCATCATATACCACATGCAAGTGACAAACATTTAGATATTCCATGTGTATTCATAGGCACATTGGGTACTATGGTTCTGGGCATATCATTAAAACTTTGGGTTGGTAAAGAATGAGTATAGAGATGTACGCTTTAATGGAGTGTTAAAATAAATAAATAACAAGCTAAAGACAGACCGTCATGTTGTGAGAGTTAGTTTTGTTGTTTCTCACATATGTCTTATTCAACAACTTTTATATATCTGTTACTTTGAATAATGCTCAGATTTTGTTTTGCCCAGAAAAAAGGTTGTAACTTTTCTTTGTCGGGGAGGGGAAAAAAAAAAAAAAAAAAATTAAAAAGTTGGGGCTGCCTCAATTTTGCAATCGACAGGGACACCTACAGGAAGACAAAATTAACACATTGGCATATTGGGTGTTTTCGGCTTTATTTGTTCACAGCTTGAGCCTATTACCTAATAGAGACACAAGAAAATGGCCCATCTGTTTGCAGTGGGCAAATGTGTGAGTAGTACTCTCTGGGGCTGCGTGGGAGAAGGGCTGCTTTTCAAGGACGTATTTACTTTACTCTCTGTTTTCTCAACGGTGTATATAACTCAATACTAAAAGGCTAATTTGTTTAAGGAAACCAAACCCGACTTCTTCAGTTAATTGCTTACAGAAAAGCCGTAGGTATTGCTTGGATTCTGTGTGCTTTGCTGAGTGCACTGGAGTGGCCTCTGCGATGCGGCCAGCGAGGATGCCTGAAAGCCAGCTCGATGGCAGCAAAGCACTCGCTGTTCCTGTCCTGCCTGCTCTGCTGGGGCTGCAGCTCTTGGAAAAGATCGGGGATGTGTGAGGAGTGGGAGAGAGATGAAAGTCTATCTATTAAGGAATGGGGATGAGGCAGCTGGGAGGGAGAGTCTGCTCAGGGGCACGTGGGATTTGGGATGTGATTAATGCTTTGGCGAAATGTTAAGGAGAACAGGATCTGGCAACTGAGAGGAAATGCCTATGTGTTCTCTTGCAACCAGCCTCGAGCCGGAATAGGAGCCTCTGCTTGTGCCAAAGTGAATCCAAGCATTTGCATGTACATGAGTGGAAACAGGCTGTAATAGAAAACATGGAATTTGGAGAACTGCATCCTGCTGGGCACGTTCCTCCAGCGGGAGCTGGGTCTGCTTTGTAGCTCCTTTTATCGAAGAGAGACAGGAGAGTTTTGGTAAAGAGCAATGCTCTCTCCAAACAATGTCAGTAGTCACTGCATCTTCCTCCCAGCATCTTCACCGCAGGCTTTTAAAACAATTTTTAAAACTCCTCCAGTCAAAACCACTGATGCCAGAGGTAGCCTTTACTTCTCTCCAGCCTGCAGGGGCAGAACTGCTTGAAGGTATTAGCTATGCTAAGCCTCTTAAATAACTATTAAACACATAAAACTCTTAAATGCACGCAAATCCTGTGTAGCAAATGGCAAACAATAAGGAAAAGCTGATCAACCATTATACAGCAATTTAATCTATGCAATTTGCATAATTTTGCCCAACAGAAGAAGGCTATGGCAGAACTGCTTTCTGAAGAAAGGCAGAAACGCTGTACCAACCAGGTAAACAATCAGGAATGAGGATTTTGCAAGTCCTTGGCAAATTCTTGGCATACGGACAAAGGGAGTGTGATATAATTGCAAGGGATGTGATGCAGATGAACCGGAGAAGACAAAAGACAAGTTGAAGGCATGAAAAGAAGTCATTTTGCAATCAAATTAAGAAATTTAGAACAAAGGTTGAATATGTACCTTTAGCTCAGTCATTGCTGTAGACTTAGGTGTTGGCATCCTGTACCTGAGCTATAGAACTCATAACTCCCACAAACTGCAGCTACCTGCAACGCTTGTGTGTGTGCAGCACCTTCATGTTTGGAGAGATCAAAGACCGGTGACTTCCAAACATTCTGCTTTACTGATGGCCACAAGGCAAATAAGCCACCAGTACCAGGACTCAGGGTCACCTCACAATATAGCCTATGCCTCCTCTGGGGCTCCTACAGAAACTGTTTGCTCTGGTTTACAGTCTGCAAGGTGGGTTTATATTTCTGGTAATATGCCTAGCACATTGTGGACTCCATAACACTAATCTAAACTCATGTTTAGTATGCAGATATTTCAGTGAGAGGAGCTGTGCAACATACTTGTAAATAAATAACTGGAAGCTGCATGTCACTGCAGAGCCACCTGCTTAGGGTCAGTCCCTGCACCCCATGAATTTACACCAGGAGCTCATTAACAACTTAGTGTTGGGCTGCAAAGCAACCCTTTTTTTTTTTTTTTTTTTTTTTTTTTTTTCCCCAGGAATATCCACTATTACATTCCCAGCAATCTGGTGGCCATCAATGCCTTGCTGATAAACTGGAAATCTTCACCTTCTTCTATCCTCACCTCTCAAATGACCCATGAAAGAGTCTTGGAGATCAAAGAAATCCTCTTCCATCCTTATCCTTCGGACAGAAAAACTGATGGGATTTAGCACCCATGTGGGAATATGAGCATTGGTAACTGGGGAGTGGCAGGGGTGGAAAATGATTGGGGGAGGTGGTGATGGAAGAGCCCAGAAGATGAATTACCTGGGGAGGAGGTGCATACTGAATTGTGGTCTCCATAGCAAGTGTGAGAGGACAGGAGAGAAATTACTTCCTCTGCCCCAAATAAAGATCAAGGAGTATTTGCATTCCAAGGGGTTGGCTTGTGCACATACCTCTTTGTCCCCCTTCTTTTAACTGGAAATCCTCACTAATTAATTGCTCTGCAAATTCTGCTTCTGCACATCATATAACTGAAGGGCTTGCTTGTTTCTCCGGTACTGACTGCATGTGTTCCTTCCCCTTGCATTTTGCTCTCCAAAGCCAAATGAAAAGTATAAAGGAATTAGGTGAGAAAATTAGGGGATACTATGAGATTTTTAAAAGATCCTTCAATACTAATGTGTTAAAGTATAGGCCTATGTGCTACAGACAACCAAACAAAATGTCCAGTAAGAGCTATTCATTGTTATTCCTATTTTTTTCAGCAATTTTAGGCTTTATCTTGAATTCACTTAGTAAACTCAGCAACTTGCAGTCTTTTCACAGCACCTTAGGCAGACTGAAGTGGAACTGATGAATAATCAGTGATGCAACAGCTGTTATCCAGAGATAACAGAGGACTTCAGGCTGCAGATGTGCATGGGGTCAAGGGAGACAATGTTGTGCATAAAAAAGTCATACAATAGAGTTCTGTGTATTTTCTTCAGATTGCAAGAACAAAGAAGCAACGACCTTTTGTCTGCTGCTGTCATTCCCTGCTTCACCATTAAGGTAGTTTTCTTTTCTTTTCTTTTTCTTTCCTTAATGGGAGGTATTTTGAAATAGACCCCTGTCAATCATGCCCTGAAAAAGATGAGCCCATCCCTGAGCAGAAGCCTTTAAAAAAGTTTAAAAATACTGAATGTCAAAACATGTGGCAGTAAGGTTAACATAAGACTTTGGATACATGTGCTTTGAATATATTTATTTCAAAGACAGGTTCTTTTTAAATCACTAAGTATGTCAAGTTTTAAAGGAGAAATGAAAAATCAAAGAAAACAAGACTTGTATTCAGTAAAGATCTTTCCAGGCTCCAACAGTGGTCAGGAGAACTGTGTAAGACCAGGGCTAGCAAAGGGAGACAATTCTTCCTATGTATCCTCCCAGTATCTGACATTCGGTGATTTAAGAATTTCTGAATTCGTGTTGTATCCATATCTTTGTGTTGAATTGCACTTATGGACCATTCTTATCTAGCTTTGTTTCTTTGTGTTTATAATTGATACTATGCAGGAAGAGATAACATTCTCTGTTTGTTTTGACCTTGCTGTCTCATTGTTTCAGGTGAAGTCCGGTAATATTTTTACTGTGAGAAGTGGTGAAAACCTTTTCCCTTGTTGCCTCTGTCTGTCACAATGTTACATACCACTGCTCTGGCTCAGTTAAGAGTCCGCGTGCTTAGNTTTTCTCCCAGAGGGTATAAAAAAATAATTTCATTTTAAAATGTGGGTTTTTTTTTTTTTTTAATTTTTTTTTTTTTTTTTTTTTGGGAAGGTGAGTGCTCACGGATCATCTCCCCAGCCAGGCAGGGGTGCGCTCATCCTCTGTGGAGCAGCCAGCACATTGAAGAGTCAGAGCTGTGCTGGGCTTAGTTGAGAAATGTGATTGGGAGCACACAGCAGCTATGTTCCCGGCCCAGTTTATTTTTTATGGTTCCCATCCCCAACAGAGGACAATGGCTTCTGTTGCTCTCACAATCCATGGGAAGCTGGTGTTTGACAGTACACTCCCAACACTTCAGTTTTGTTTTTCTGTTTGGGTTTTATTTTACCGTCGTAAGGATTTTGGCTCTTTTTTGTTGTTGTTTTGGGTTTTTTAATTGCTTTCTCCCCTCCTCCACTCTTCATTCTTTTGGTATAGGACTGCCACTCACCAGCTGTTCACAATTCCTTCACCCCTTCTGTTTTTCAGTACCACACTACCATGACATAGACTCAAAGGACATTTTATTCCTTGCAGGAGGCTTCTCACGCCCACTGGATACATGTAATAAAAATACTTTTCTCTCTCTTTCCTACCTTGGAGAAAAGTTAATATATCTGTACTTCTCACAAAATTCAGATTGACCAATCTATCATCCTCAAACTGCCTATGTTTGATTTCTTGAATGGTTTTAGATGCTAGAATGACTTATTTTTCTCTCTTTTTGATAGAACAAACTTATCCACAGAGTACTCAGTAAGTACTTTTCAACAAAAGTTTGCTCATCACCTCATAAATCTGGTGTCTAATTCCCTACTCTTTCCATTTTGCTTTGTGTAATAGGATTCTTTTTCTAGGCTGAAACTTGCCCAAAAAATCAGCATATTCACATATCAGCAACTGGTATCAAAAGAGGAAAACTGGGATGATATTGTGAAGCAATCAGTTACAGCAGAGTTGTCTGCTGCAGGAAGAAGAGCTATCACTGGGCAATGTGCAGAGCATGGCAACTCCCACTGTTGCTAATGGGAGAAGAGGCTGCTGAACTCCTCTCAGGAATGTAGTTTCAATTTCTAATTGAGTTATTTGTCCACTTGTTAAACAACTCATCTCTTAGGGCAGTGACTCTCAAAGACAATAATAGTGGCTGCGTGCAGCCACCAGGGGATTCATTGCAGCCACAAGACAAAAACTTGCTCTGATTGTTCAGTTGTTTTGATTTTAGCCGTCAAAACTGTGGCCACCATCAATTTATTGTGATCACATATCACAGATGCTTGTCTGAGAGTTGCTGGTTAGTCCTCTCTCCCTTTTAGGCTCTTGGAGCAGGAGTGCCCAAGGTGCAGTTTAATGGACCACATCAACTCCTCTGCAAAGCCATTCTAAAACACATCATGTGCATTCTGTCCCACACTGGCATTCATGTGTCTCTCATGCTTTGAGAAGGAGCACGGACAGACTGCAGGATACTCTGTGGCCCCAGAGGAGACAGGGACCCGTCACACTGACACATCATGTTTGCTCTCAGAGCAGGTATCTGTCAGTGTCCACTCACAGGTCACCAGTGCCTTCTTCTGTCTAGGTTCCCTGTCCCTGGTTTGGGTGTTCCAGGGGCCTCCTTTGCCTGTGAAGCAACTTCACAGGCATCAAAACAACGCCAAACGCCTGTTTTTCTAAGGTAAACGGCCATGCCAGTCTGTGTGCAAAGAAGACCCTAATCCAAGGGTCTCTCACAGCCAGATTGACTCAGGCGTAATCCCCCCACAAAAAAGATCCTACTGATGAGATGGCTTCTCCTTCATTGCTGATGGACAGCAACAAAATTAAACAAACAAACTTATTTTCCAAAGACAAATTTGCAAAATTTCACAAAAAAGATGCACATTATTTTTATTTGTTTTACTTTCTTGTTTTTTCCTTTGGTCTTCATCCAGCCTCTGGAGGAGCCAGTGCACAAGGAGAATCAGGAGCATGTTTCTGTGATAGAAGCTGAAGGGCAACATCTTCCCCGTTTCATTGCACAATGTACTATACTGTTCCCTTACCATTACTGTTCCTCACATTAAACACTTTTCTCTCTTTGCTCAGCTTTGTATTATTTTTTTATTATTTACCATCATAACATCAAACCCTCTGTTTTAACAGCCTCTATGTAAAGCATTATATGCTTCCTCTATAGAAACATTTGCTTGTATGGCATAACAAAGGATTTGCATGTGGTTCAAGACCTGTGAAAAATAACCCAAAAGAGCAAAAGAAACTCAAGAACTTTGGCTTTAAGGAAAAACATTGACTATGGACAAATATTAGGACTAACCTAACAGTGAGATAAGAAGGTATTGATTTGCTACTGTATGAGAACTGCTCGCAAAAGGAAAACAGGGGAACCCTGAAATTCCTGAGACACGACCAAGCAGCCAGTTGGAAAAACTTCTTACGAAAACTGCAGCTCAGGTGAAGTGAGGCATCCAGAAAAGGCTGCAGCTGAGTTGAGTAAATGCTGATGAAGGAAAGTCAACAACAACCTGGATAGGCCAGAAACAGCAGTGGGAAATAGACTCTGCTCCTGAGTTTGGGGCTCTTTACAGGAGGAAGCTGGATGAGACCCTGTGTAGAAGAGTTGAAGGCTCAGGACCAGTCATGATTGGATAAAGAGATGCCAAAGGCTAGCATTTGAATTACTGTGTTTTAGGAGGAGGGTTTGATCTTTCTGACCTTGTGAACCCTTTCAGTGTTTGGGCAGATAGCCCAGGTGCATGTGCATGACCTGTGTAGGACATGTGCATGGATGCCCTCTCCCCGCACAAACCTGCAGTGTAGTATGCAGGGTGTGTCTGTTGCTGCTTGAACCTCAGTTTGTCCTCTCCATGAATGCTGGGGAGTCTCCAGGGTAGATGGGGCAAAGGTACCCAGGTCTGCAGCATCTGCAGTCGCCACTAGAGGTTACTCTCCTGCCTGTGGGTTATGAAGTGCTCACAGTACACTTGAGCAAGGCTTCTGAGAAAGAGAGGTGCTGCATTTGTGGCAGATGCCCTTGTTTGCTGGTGATGAAGGAGCATACTGCCAGCACCAGGCTGCTGTGCCTGTCTCCAGCTGCTGACAGAGCCCTTATTCTGCTGCTTCTGGTTCCTCTCAGGTAGGTGGTACGTGTCTGCAAAATACACGAGTGGCTTAAGTCCCTCAAAGTGTCACTTGCTTCTCCTTGATATGTAGAGGCTGGGTTCAAGAGATCGAGGAAGTTACCTGTGGCCAGATGGGACTTTGTGCCCAGACCCTCCCCAGGGATAAGGAAGGCAGCCCTTCCTTCTCCTTTACTCTCTCAAGCAAAACAAAAAGCAGGGATTACTCTTTTTTAAGGATCATGTCTGTTAAGACAGCCAGCCCGGCTGTGTCTGGCACTGTAAATAAGGCTAAGGAAATCTAGAACCTTCTAAGATGAGGCAGCAGCTATGCATATGTTTTGTTTTGGATTTTTTTTTTTTTTTCAAATCATTACTCTGTTTTTATTTTTTGATAGAGGAGCCAGTTTTCTCTAAGTCAAAATCTCTTTCAGCTCACATCCCTCTCCCATCCCAAACAGAATGTAATAAAATGAAGCTGGGTCAAAATACCTTTGTGATGCTTCCTAAAATGCCATTAAGAACCCATGTCTTCTATGTCAGGTCACTTTTAAGGCTGAATTGTATATCTGTTTAGTGGGGTGCTGTGGGCTAGTATTTGATGGTGGGTGCATCCCAGACCACAGAACTGCAGTTTCAGAATCTTCAGCTAAGCAAGTCCACCTTTATTCAGAACAGCTGCTGCTTTCAGCAGTGAAGGCAGCTTACATACTGTGAAACTGCTGAAGGAAACCCAAAACCTAGAAGGTTTTTTTCCCTAATAATACTTCAGTTCAAAAGTGCACCAAGCCACCAGCAGCACAAGGGCACAGAGCAGTAGCATATGAATGCAATACAGGGCATTCTCAGCTATGACATGATCTCCTCTCTTTCAGAAAGGGTGAAGGTTTCTGGCATTTTAAGCCCAAATCTGATTTTACTCAATCTGTTTTATCTTGAATTCACTGTTTTGGACCTATTTCTAGCACGCTGGTTAGAATGGACAGCTGTACTGGAGAAACCAATATGCAAAGTAACCATGTATGCTGGCTAACACCAGGCACAAGGGAGAGGCATGGCAGCTTGTTTCTGAGCTTATCCTAAATCCTTTGCTCCCCCAGAAGTGCCAAGATCTTGTGGTCAAAGCTGGGCTTCTTCCAGGTGAGGAGGGCACTGGGGTGTGGGGCCAGCTCTGCCAGTTCCCCAGGGTTCATCTGCACGAGCAGAAGGGCTGCAGCAAGCCTGCCCTTTCACACGAGGGAGGGAGCTGCGGGGTGCAGCCTCAACGCTTGTCAATCCATAGCTGTGCGACAATATTTTATGCTTCTCTGGCAGATTTGATATGATCAGCTTTGTTTTCAAGTACTGCTGTGGAGATTTGTCATCAACTTCTCCATTGCATCGTCACTCTGTCCTCCTCCCCTCCCTGCCCTCTGCCCCCTTATTGGTGCCCCTCCACCTTCCCCCTGCTCAATCGCACTCAACAAGACATTCTGAATTTTCCATATCTTTTTTTTTTTTTCTTTTCCCCCTCTTTTGTCTTCTGGTAACAGCGTTTGGCATTTCCCGGACAGCCCGTACTCCATAAGGCCTCAGTGTCTGAATACGAGGACGGCTTGAACGTTGCCTGCTGAGACTGAAGAAGAACTTGAGTTAAAATAATCCTCTCTTTTGTTCCGCTTGGGTTGCTTTTTGTTTGCCTGACAGATGTTCGGCCCCTGTGCGTGTGCAAGGAGCGGCTCCTCCGCCGGGCCCTCTGATCCGCCAGCTTATTGATTTCTGCCTATCTGTGCGGCTTGTCTCCAGCCCTTACAGATGCGAGGGCTGGGGCGGCAGCCCCTCTCCTTCCCACACAAATAGGGCAATCCTCTATTGTGAGGGGGCCAGCGGAGGAGAGCGAGCCTCACTCCCTCTTGAGCCATTGTGACAAATTCGGGCGGGTTTTGGGGGGCAGAGGGGAGATAGGCGTGAAGCACCGATGCTGCGTTCTGCCAGCTTGTGACACTACTGCACAGGTGCCTGAGTGAACGGGAAGGAAGCAGCTGCAGGCACCAAGACCTCAGAGCTTTGCACTGTGCCCGTGTGTTATCTCAAGTTCCTGTTTCAGTCATTTTACTGGGGAAGGTAAGGATCAATGTTGTGGCCGGGGCAGTTTTGCTCCTAAATGGCGTTGCTGTCCAACGCTCCGAGTTTCACTGACTGGACTGGCCATGAAGTCGCTGCATGCAAGACTTCCATCTTGCAGTTAGTGGCCTTGTAAACCACATATAATACTTTTCTTCTATCTTGCTTTTCTCATTTTTGTTTTGGCTTGATTTTCTGCCTCTTGAGCAGTGCATCAGGGTGCTCTGCAAGAGAAGCACGCTGCAGACCTGTATCCACATTTTGGCATACAGTTGCAGGCTCACTTTGCTGCTGACAGCAGCTTGGCTTTTGTTTAACCCTTGACATAAGTCTGCAGAGGTCTGACCTGTCACCGGCTCTAGTGCTCTGGATGGAGTGTGGAAAAGTAGGCAGTTGTTGTGCAGCACTCAGCTGTCTCCCCTCATTAAGCCCATGTCCCTGGAAAGCAGTCATTGTGCGTGCTGCCCACCACATCCCTGCGGCAGCAGCTCTCCACTGGTGTCTGTGATGCACGAGCACACAGGATGCACTCCCAAGGGACACCCCTTTCTCTGGGCTTGGGACAAAGGCCATAAGAGCAGCTCCAGGGTGTGTTATCTCCCACCCTGCCAACCTTTTGTACCTACAGTGAGCTTGCTGTCTGCAGAGCAGCTTTTCTACTCTGTGCCAAGTTGCTCTGCCTTGTCTTCCCTCTCTCTGAAGCACATAATTTGTTGCTGTGCATATCAGAATTTCCAGAGCTATGACTCTGTGGTGGCCAGGAATGGCACATCCTTTGGCTTCACTGTGCTACCAGGCACTAGGTTATCATTTACTGCCACAGTAGCTGGGCACCAGATTATTGAAAACTGCTTAGTTATGTGTTAATGACCTGCTGCTTGACAGAATACTTCACCCCACAGAAACAAATACAGACATGTTAAGTGTTGCTCTTTGCTCACCAGGGTTGGGGTAGCTCAATTTGGACTTGTTAAGGCAAAATTCCCACTCTGACATGTTGTGGTCTGTTGGATCTTACTGAGAGGCTGTCAAGAGCTGGCAGAGGTACTTCTCATGGTGTCAAGTGATTTATATTAATATGAAAAGCAGGCAGAGAATTTTCAGCCTGTGGTGGCCTGCATTGCAGCTCCAGCTATGTTATGGTTACTGGATCTGAGACTGAAACCACAGTCTGGTGCCTCAGTCCTTGGTGGATACTGCCCACCAACAGCTTACTGAGACAGGGCTCAGTCAGAGCTGATGGCAAAGGAGGTGGCTCTGTGTAATATCTCTTTGAATAATGACTTGCAGTAGGCTGGGAAGAGAGACTTGGACAGCATATATGGGGCAGAACAGATGTTCCACACAGTCACACGAGCCCCTGCTGCCCACAACCCTCTCAGTGTACTTCAGCATCACAGGGGTCCTCTCCACTCTCACGAGTAACAGGAACAAAGTGTCCTCTCAGCATCAGCTCAGGTCTTGAGATTTCCTTTTATGATCTGTGTGTCATGCAGGCCAAGAGGGGTGTGTTTATGGGTCTTTAATTTAGGGGAAATAACTTTGACAAGCCACAACGAATTCTGTAGCTAGCAGCTTTCATTACTCTGTTAGTCTTGGATCCTCCTTGACACATATGTAAAAATAAGGCAAAGTGGCTCATTTGGAAAGAAGAGCTTTGTAAAATGCTCTCTGGTTTGACAAGCAGGACCTTGCCATGTCTGTGGGACCTTCTATTTGATATCTCTTTCAGTGTCAGCAGGAGAGGACTGTAACCACTGAGAACTGCTCAATGCACACTCTGCAAAGGAAATTTTATCTTGGGAGCATCACCCAAATACTCCATTGATTGGATTGTGTCCTAGTGACATCTAAGTTGTTGGGCTCAATATGCTGAAAACAAGTGAGACCTTGCCTGTAGCAAGCTGTGGGGGTGCCCAGACTCCAAGTTCAAACCCAGAGGGACAGCAGGTGATGCATGAACTGGTACCCAAGGCAGGATGAAGAGACAAAATTCCACAATCCATATCCCTTGATCCTCTGCAGGGATGACACCTGCAAGTCAGGGTGTGGAGTGATAAAAATTTCCTCTGGCTTTCAGGAAGCAGATGCCTTGTGGGTGTAGGTGGATCAGTGAGTACAGCCCTGTGTATCAGCTGGTATCTGTAGGACAATGTAATGCACTGCTGGCACAAGTGATTTTATACATGTGTGTTTTTGCAAAGGCCATGCTGTAACTCCCTGTAGGCTCCATTGGACCAATAATACAGTGAGAGTTATGCACAGCAGTTGTATTTAATAGGTGGTACCTGAAACCAAAGCTGTGCCCACGCTGAGTGTTAGAAAGGGAAAAATCAGTATTTGGATTAATTCCTTTCACTTGTTTCTGCTTTACTCTCACCGCCCTTCCCCTTGCTCCACAGCCTGTGGGTGATGTTGTTGTTTGCAGGGCTGTTTGCGAGCTATTCTGTGACTTTTCTTTAATAGCAGTTCTTTGAAATTCTGCTGCTCCTGTAATGGGGGTTGAGCGCGGTTGCGTCACTGTTGTGATGGTCTGTCAAGCCATCTAATTGGTTTGTCTCATTAAAACTTACAATTGGCATTTACAAGGCAGCAGTCCTGTAGTCCAACACTGTAGCTGGAGCCACGCTCGCTGACCAAGCACTTGCACATGGGTTTTGGGATGCAGATGGAAAACTGTCTCTCGTGAACTCATCTCACAGCTCCTAAGATAAAGCTTGAATGTATCAGACCACCTCTGACTTCACCCTCTCTGTAGTGAGACTAACTGGAGGAATTCACTTAAAATCAACAATCAGGAGGCTTTTAATCTCCAGTTCAGAGCAAAGACTGCTGGGATCTCAAACGGGACACTCAAGGGCCTCCATTAGTTGCTGTTGGATAGCTTGGCCTGTTGGATGTTCTTTTGTTGGCAAGAGTGTGAGGAGGAAATGGTGCAAGAAAAGGGCAGATTTGTGAAGCCTCTGATAGAAACTAAATTCTTGGAGTAGTTCCAAAATGCATTTTGGCTTTGAAAGGAAACATTCGTGAAAATAACCCTCTACCTGTGCTGATCAAAACATTACTTAAAACACTGCAAGTGAATTTTCTTATGAGAAGTCTATTTCTTATTTTATTTTTAATTTGAGCCAACTAGTCAAAAGGACCTCACTTACTTGAGGAGGTTGATTCATTGTCCTTTTTAAATTTAAATTGCAATGATGACTTCTGGCAGCATAATTAAACTTATCTGAGAGCATGAATTGGAATTCAGAGCTCTAGGTTTGTGCAGAGAATGAATATCAGTGTAGCTTTTCTGCTAACACTGGGCTTAAACTAAGCACTGGACTTAAACTAAACCACCAGAACCTCCTGTTAAATGTTTGTCCAGGAATTTTATGGGTTAAATTAGGCATGTGAACGCCAGCATATAGATACTGCTTTGGCTATGGTAACTCCCCAGCTCCTCAGAGAAGAGCATCTTGTCTGTTTGGTGCTTCACTGTGTTTGATGGAGAATGTCCCTTTGACAGAGAAGCATCTTAATGGAGGTGAAGGGCACCACAGTCACTGACTTTAAATGCTGTAGAGCCAAACAAAATACATTGAGTGGTTTAGATATAACAGCCTACACCGAATCAAGAGTCTCTCTATTTAAGGCTGTAAGCTCAACAGCTCTGCACTGAGGGCCTGGAGAAACGAGGGGGAAACAAGGTCCTCCAGTTCCTGTGGAAATGCTTTTGTCTGCAATCAAGCTACGTACCAGCTGAAAACACTTTGCATCACCCTTTAAAATGTTTTCACTTCAAATTTTGTGGGTTTAGCTCAGAGTAAGCACTTCTCTTGGCTTTTGAGAAAAGCCATGAAAACCTAGACTTTGTGACTTATTTTAAATCAGAGAGTGAAAACATTGCATGGCCCTTCCAAAGACAAATTACCTTTAATTTTTAAAAATCCCATCTAATTGTCATTAATCAAGCCATCCCCTGTGCTAATAAGATGGAGGCAGGGAATGGAATGCCATTCCAGCTCAGGCAGCTGTTGTGCATGTCAACCAGTTTCAAAATGCTTGGCAAAAGTTGTAAATGCAGTTCTAATGAGATCGGCTTGTCTGCAACTAGCAAACACATACCAGCCGCACCAAAATGTTTGTTTGCCGTGGGACTAAGTGGAGATTGTGTTAACCGTTCTGCATTCAAGGGTACATGTCAAGAAAAGTTCAGATCAAGCACAAGGCAGTGACACTGGAATGCAGCTTTCCCCAGAACGGTCACTTATATAAACCCTGAAAAAAACCTCCACCTCAATTCATGTTTTTTGTTGTGTGGGAGTGGGGGGCATTTCCCCACAAGAACTCTTGACTTTCTGGTATCTCAGTGCACAAGGTTCTCTGCAAAGGCTGCATAAGTAAGCTACAAAGAGAAGTGTATTTCCTACTGGGATGTTTGAGGATGGGCTCCTGGGAGGAGACCAATTTCCAAGGCATTCTACAGCATCTCTCACCTGCCAGGTACCCCCAGCTGGTTATGCCTCCATCAGCTGCCCAGGTGGAGAGGAGGTGTTCAGCTGAGCCACCCAGGGGCTCCAGTGTGCGAGTGTAACCTTGAAAGAGCAATGACCAGCTTGATCATCCACCCAGCCTGACTGCCAAGCTCATCACAGCCAGTTCCATAAACCCTGGTTAAAGACAGGATTGGTCCAGAGGGGCTGCAATCCTGTTCAGCTAAGGCACCTCTGTGGGCCAGGAACTGTGGGTGTCACATACCCACACCTGGGTGGGCACCTAGGTGAATCAGCACATTGGTGACTTGGAGAACCATCAAGGAGATCACTAAACCAGTGTAGCTGCAGAAAGCTAAGCAACAGAAATACCTACGTTTCAGAGAAGCCAAGTCTCAGGAAAGTCCGTGGCACTTTAGCTCAACCATGAAGTATCTCTCTTAACACCGCAAACTTTGACACCTTGTTCCTTTTCCTCAGCACAAAAGGGAATCCTTTTTTTTAACTTTCCTTTTATGGTTCTTTCAGCTTAAGTACAAAGGACTGGTTAAATTTCTGGTACCGTGACTACTCTCTTGCCAGTAGCCCTTTAATCTGTGTCTTGTGCCAAAGAATATTAATTATTGTAGGCTACGGTGAAGTCCATCCCTACCCCCACTTGAGCCTCTGAAATGAACAGTGAAGTTGAACGTTGCCAGCAACTGTTAGGAAAGGGGCCAAGAACAGCCTAACAGGAAAGATACTCAGGATTTTTGTTTGTTTTTTTCTGTTAAACCATGTTTTTGTAATTATGAATACTTTGTTGAAATTGCTTGGAAAAGGAAGTACACAGAAAACGGTCCATACTATTAAATTAACTACATATTAGTGTTGAAAGAATATAAAACTGGTCTCACTCTGTTGCACTCACACAGACAAAACCCCTTCTCAGAAGGAATTTGGCTTGAGAAGAGAGATCTGGAGACAAATCTTAGTTAACTTCAGGCCCATGTGCCTTATTGTCTGGTTTACGACTGCCCCAAATGGCCTAAAAGCAAAGGACATTCACACTAAACAAAAGCAATGGCTAAAAGAAAGAGAAAAGAGGAATTTGAAAGCTGTCATTTCCAAATCCCTTCTACTCAAAAGTTGGTTCCTGACTTTCGATAAGGAACCTTGAATAAGGCAGCAGTTACTTTATGCTCCTAAAAACTATCTTCAGCTAGACTGGAGAGAAGCAGGACTATTTATTTTTCTTGGATTCACATGAATGCTGCTGCAATCAGTTCCCACTTGCTCCTGCCACCTTTCCCCAGGTTTAGGTTTGTAAAATCCCGAATGGCTAAATATAGAGAAAAAAATTGCAAAAGCACCTTTCTAGGATGCATGATTACAGGGTATCAAAAAAGGTTTATCAAAGGTGGAAAATTACTACTTTGCCCCCCAAGTTAATAAATACTTAAGAATATAAAGGAGTAAGATGCAGTAGGACCATTTCAAACTACTGTACTTATAGTGCTTTATAATTTCTATTTAAATAGTTTTCTCTAGTCAGCAGCCTGGTCCTGACTCCCATCACACTAAGGCATATATAGTGCTACAGACATAAAAGGAAAAATGTCACCCTAGAGTGAGAAAGCTTGGTATTTGGTTCACATAACAACATCTTATGATTCAGCCTCAAGAAAGTCGTGGTTTTAGTTAAAAGAAAATTAAACTTATCCCTGCCTGATACAAAGAACTAAGTTTTTAGAAGCATATTATGCAATATTTATGTCCTATCAAGCACTTTCACTTTCTGTAGCAACAAGCCCCCTCTTCATAAAATGGATTTGATACATAAACAATATTGCTGAAAACACGTCCAAAATTAGTAAAGACTTTGCTTTACAAACCTAGTTTTTAAGGCTGGTTGTGACCTTGTACAGTCCCTTACACAAGCAAGGGTACGCAGCCGTTTGGCTGAGATCACAACAAAGCTTCCCACCTCCTCAACAATAAGTCGCACAAAGCGCGTTACAGTGGGACACCGGGAAGTCTGTATGGCTATTTCCACCCCCCCGCGGGGAATTGTGCCGAGACCTGCGGCAGCGAGCAGCTACTGTCACCTTAGGGCGGCCCTTAGCACTGCTGCAGGTGAAGTGGTGCTGCCTGCTCCTCCTCTTGCTGGACACCCTTAGAGCTAAATGTGCTCGCTCCAAGGCTAGTCCAATCCTCCAGCGCACCCCTCTCTCGAAAGGTATACACAACATGTTTAAAATGAATTAAAGGTTTTCAAGACGAACATTTTTGCTCTCCCTCCTTTCTCTTACATAAAATTGTATTAAAGACGTCTAATCCCCATCCAAGCAGATCTGCCAAACCCAGCCCTTTGCTTCTACCACCCCTAAGTGGCACAGTTACAATTGCTTTGCCTAGCTGCACCTCTGTAGCCTGCCTAGACAGTTCTGTAAACACGTAAGGCTCAAAATGCTTCATAAACTGTTAATTTACATTGTAGATACAGTGCTAGATGAATACTAAGCTGATTTATACATGGGAAGTACAGGCATGGAACCAAGGAGAGTTGCCTTCCCACCTTTCATCCAAAGGGAACACGCTCGATTAAAAAAAAAAAAACACCCCTCACCCATAATATGCATCTGACATTTGGGATGTTTTAATACTAATAAGCAAGTAACTTCCAGATGAGCAGCCTGTGTATACTTTTGTATTCACACATCTCCTGTCACTCTTGCAACTCCTCACTCAGAGCACAGGCAGTGATCTGGGGAGGGCATACCTGGAAAGTCAAAAATGTGGGAAACAAACCTCCCCATCTCACTGGTTCCAAACCCACCCTCAAAGGGAGCGAACACTGCAACATGCTTCAGTGAAAGAAACTTGGTATTTTCAGTCCAATGGGCCTGTGAAAAAGCTTCCTTTCCTTTCTGGTAGGAAGAGAAGTATATTTTCAGCTAGATGTACTCTGCAGGGAAATCTGAAAAGGAGACAAAATCTTGCATCGGTGCAAATGCAAACAGGATGGCACTGACACACAGTGTCAGGAAAACAGGTACCTGCTCTTGTACCTCTTCTGAGACTGTAAATGACACCTGAAAATTCTAATCACCTTGTGTGTCTCCTGAAAGAACTTAGAGAGGCAAGGCTAGCCACATCAAACTAAAGCCAGTAATTCCTAAAATTTGTCAACATGCATTTATTTTGGATGTAAAATCTACCCTTAAATAGAAGAGCAGCCAAATTTATCACAACTTTTGAGTTAAATCACTGCAACTCTCCTACATGTCTGGCATCCTGCAAGAACATTAAATTAGTTCGTGTAGGAATTAGATTGCTTCCCTTGCTTGTTGCTCTTCACTGTTTAGACCTTACATATTGCAAACAGACCCGTCCCAAAGGCAGACATGCTAATTTGTTACCCGCTCCTGCTTTTCTTTGCAAATGAAACACTGTTTAGTTTCAGTAGATTTCAACAACTTTGTGCAAAGCTCTACCAGCCTATTGTGAAACGCTTGAGCAATTCAATATAAATCTGGTATCAAAGAGAGCTGAGTTTAAGGTGTTTAACTTAATTTTACAGATGTATCAGGGCAGGAACAAGCTGTTCCCTCCTTGCCCGGCCCAACACTGGCACCCAGTGGTCAAGTGCCTTCACAAATACTTCAGGAAAGTTGGTGGATTTCCTGAACACAGGCAGTCTGTTTAAAAGCACTAGTTGTTCGATTACTGAGGTTCAAAATGCTACCCACTATCTAAACTGTCTAGGAAGCCTGAGACTCGTGAAGACCAGCCAGAACTAGGAATAAAGCACTACACCCAAAATGCCGCACTGAAATCAGCCAGTCACGTCCAAACAGGAGACAATGCTACCGTAGGATCAAGCCATGTCAGCAAAATTTTCTTTTAGGGAACTAGTATGCCACCTGAAGCAACAAGGTATTTTATATGTCCTTTTTTAAAGAGCTACAGACTGTGAAAGGACTCTTGGACAAGAGAAAATTATCTTGCCCTTGATGATGCAGCTCTGTTTTTCTGAAGGTCCTAATAATGAAGCCAATTTCCAGGAGTGTGATACAGCACATCAAACAAACTACACTTGATGCAATTTCCCAAGAATCAAAAGCAGCACTAGGGCTAACAAAGGACCCAGGCATTAAAAGGCACTCAGGAATCTCCATTCTAAGTTATTTTCCACCAGTAGCCACAAGGGGACAATGCTTCAAATTCTGGGCATTAACCAAACAGAAACACACAGAGATGAGCTCAGATGCAGAGTCCAGGACTAAACTCTGAAAGACTCCATGTAACATTCTTCCCTCTAACACAGTGATACTGGTTTCACATGAGCCATACAGTCTTTGCAAAAAAGTATACAAAGTCAAACGTCAGGACAGCACATCAGAGAAATGAAGGAGAAGACAGGAAAAGCAAGCTATGAAGTGCAGAGAAGGCAGCATGAACAGAGCAAATGCTTCACTCACTGAACCAAGGCTGTACTGAAAGAATTATCAGAATAGTCTGTGAACCTAAATTTTAATACTCCCCCATATTGCAGCATAAGGGGTTGTGAGAAGGGGATTAAACTTGCATTACAATTAAACTGATCAATAGATTAGGATGAGATGCAGGAAACTGACTTGTAACTTTTAGCTGCCTCCTTACCACAAACTGCTCTGGTTTCTAAAAAACATGACTTCTAACAAAGACAGAAAATACTCAGCACCACAGTAGCTGAACTTCTGGAAAAAAATTTAATAAGACAAATGTCTTTATAACACAGGTAAACAGTACATCACATACAATTCGCTTACATATGAACTGAATTAGTCTTTTCGTAACGGGATAGTTTGCTCTTTAATTCCATCTTTTGTGACAATGCAAATCTTCAGTGCGTCCCCAGTGTACACATCTCTTTCAGCAGCGGAAATGAAGACATCCTTAACCAGCTGCAAAGCCTTTTCCAGGGTCAGAGGTACATGTTCCACATTTTGCATGTTCTTGAAGCCAATCTAAGAAAATATGAAAATGTATTTTATCCATCTGTGAAAACTGTTTCAGTCTCTGCACTAGAATGAAAAAATTTAGATGAAGTAAAAAGAAGAAATGGGTTGTCTATTTTAAAAACCCCAAAGCTGAAAAAGTATTCCTCCACACAGTTTATAGTTGAAAGCTTTGCCAATACTGATACTCTTAGAAAATTAACTAGAAGCAGATCCAACATACAGCCAGCATAGGCTCCTCCTGCTCGTTCAGCATGTACAAGATCACAATGAACATTTGGATCAGATCTAATTCTTCACAAACTTCTCACAAGGTTGGCAGTACCAGAACTGCACATGAGCCTTTTTTTCTCTGGTCATTCATAGTTAGGAATATTTCTTAAAAGTAAATATTCCCTAAGATACCTAGACCTCAAAACTAAGTCTCTATTGGAGCATATCTGGCCCTACTAAATAGCATTAAGTTAGCTCATAAATATAAGTGTCAACTTAAGCATCAGAACAGGTAAAGAAGAGTTCCACATTTGGCCTCAAACCCATAAGCAATAAAAAATTACTTATGACAACTTGGTTTTTGCAGAACACATTTCCTTCAGTTAATAAAGTTTTAAAAAAAAAGAAGGAAATACTCTTTTCCTTTCTCATCTGGCAAGAGTCAAGAATGCTTACTACTTTTCTAAGCACAAAAATTGTGTTGACATCAGGTTCAAGTAACTAAATACCAACACCAATGTCAAAAAATTGAGTAAAACATGCTTTGGTATTTCTCCCATTCAATCATTAACAACTTCAACTAAATACGAAAATATTCTTCAAGTTCTAGATTTAGCTGAGTAAGTTTCCAGCAGTTTTATGTAGAAACACTCTTACTGAAAAATGGTATCTGAGTTGTACAAAACTGAAGACTTAAACAAGGATATGTTAAATGATAAAATGTATGTATTAATTCTCTTCTTAATTTGGTACTATTTCATACTAAGTAACAGGCATATTTATGTTATCGGCCAAGAAAAAGCTTCCAAAACTAAGAAAAAACCCCTCCAAACAACTTCTAGGATAAACATAACTCCCTAATTAAAATATTTCTGTCTTTTAAACAGGCACTACACTATTAATAATGTATTAAAAACCAGAACAGATCCCAAAGCAAAACTTCTATTTCTCCTGAAAAAGTAAAGCCACATAATTTATAAATGTATGGATTACCAGATCCTACCTGGATAATAGATTTAAAACTTCTCTCAAAAGTAATATTCTCCAGAAGTACAGCTACATTAATTTGACTGTCACAAATGTTTACTGAGATAAGGAAAAAAACAAACCAAAACAAAAGCCACCAAGCTATTTTACCTGGTTATCCAGCAAAGGCTGCAACATGGCACTTGCTGATCCACCTGCTTTGAAAGTATCTCTCTCATAGGAGCCCACTGGATCAAAGCTATAAACTGCTCCCTTCCCTGAAAAAAAAAAAATTCCTATGTAATCACATTTCAGAAAGATGCTCAATACTGACAAGCATTTTCAGCAAAACCAGCTTTCTGGATAAGCAGTGTCTGGAACACTGCAGATCCCAGTAAACCTTTACCAAACAACACTGAGTATGTTCAGATGATGCTTTTTACAGAAGACTCGCTAGGGCTGCAGCCTGGTACAATATCCAAGGTTATTTTCTTTATTTAAGCCACAAGCATGCTTCAACAGATGTTTCCTACAGTACTTAAAAGTGCTGATGCAGAATAATCAAAGCAGAGAAATGTGCTAGAGTGTAGTGCTGCACAAAGAGCCCCAGGGGCTCCAAGGCTAACACAAACAAGCAGCTCAGACATGGTCCCTGAATGATACATTTCTAGAATTATCTCCAGAAAGCATTCTTGGATACCTCTGCATCGCACTCCCAGAACCAGGGATGATGCTCTTGTCTCTTGCACATTTTTCTCTGAAGCCAGACCAGGTGGTGCAAAGTTTCCTGGCTTGCACCAACATCAGAGATACAGACACACTGTAGCTCTGAAGCATAGGGCTTGACGAGGACACGCCAGTCACAATGCAGCTGGCCAAGCCCAGCCCTCCTGCTCAGACAGGCTGCACCCGATTCAATTTACTGGCCAGTGCCCTTGGCAGCAGAGCACAGGAGCTGAACAGCCCTGAGGAAGCCAGCCAAATCAAAAATCTATCTTGCTGGACCCAAATTTAGTCCATGCAAGCAAACCTGCACTCTGATTCTTATCAGCTGCTACAGCACCCTTATAATCTGAGATTTACCATTATGCAGGGCAGACTAATCCCCTGCCAGATCCCACAAATCATAGGCATGTCTTAGCAAGATTGGGAAAGCAGTATAACTTAACGGGAAAAATACACTGCAGGGAACGGCTAAAATTATCCAGACAAGACCACCTCTGAGCTCCTTCTCAAAGCCAGAGAACACAGTATTTCAGCAACTCAACCAAATCACTGGACATGAGCCCAGTAAGTTCTGGAAGGCTGTACATTAAACTACAGCTTCTGTGTAGAAGTCATGACTTTCATTAGAGGTTAGTTAACATTTAGAAATAACTTTGTAGAAACCTGTCTCTGGAGTAAGTCTTCATATTAAATAGTGTTTACCACACTCACGGGTCTGAGTGAAACATATACAACTTTACTGGTGACATCTACTTTAAAGATGCAATTAAAAAATCCAGCAAAACAGTTGTAAAATTTTCCAGTCTAAAGTATGAATTATTTCACTTTAGAGATTTTATTTGTAATCAAATAATTATAACATAGCTTTTAGAGTTTCAGACCTTCAGAAATGAAAAATCAAGTGAATGACAAAAACTAGGAAACAAGCCAGATACATCACAGGCATTTGATCTGTGTAATTACCATAATGCCTAAAGGCAGGAGTTAGGAATAGGAACACAAACTTTGTTATTCAATCAGTACACCTGAGATGTAAAGGGATAGCTGTCCCCCCCCAGAAATGCCGCCTTTTTTTTTTTTTTTTTTCCTGTTTCAAGTCTTACCTTCTTCATCAAGTCCACCAATTATATTGTAAACGTAGTAGGGAAAGAAACGTCGAGAATACAGGATTGTAGACAGCATTGCTGCAATAGCCCCTGTAGTCATGGTCTTGTTGTTGGAATGCTTGTACATCTGCCAAGAAGAAAGTCAAAACTAAAGCTGACATTCAATCAGAATTACAATTTCTATAACCTCGCTACAGAAGAATCTGACGCTAAGCAAAATTATTAATCAGCACAATTAGAGAAAACACACTGGTCTAAGAGGTAAGACGTTTACACAAGCTGAAGATTAACATATCTTCAAAGTTTTGTAATTGATAGGTGTTGCCTCATTAACAATATCCTCTCCAGCTCTTCCAGTCTATAAATTTGTAGTGCCGCACTTAAGAAGAACACAGCACCAATTTTCCCTGCCAGATCTTTCACTAGCAAAACAGTTATGATATAAACACTAGAAAAAAGACCAGCAAAACTTATATTTAAAACACATCATATTATCGGTCTCAAGTATAATATTAAGAATCTAAGTTTGTAAATACAGTAAGATACATAGTTACCTTTAACCTGGCTTCAATAATTTTAGTAAGGGTAAGGCAGTCCCCATGGAAACCAGCACATCCAATGACCGTTTGCTCTGTTCTGAAAAACGTAGAATTTTGTTGCGATTTTAGACTTAGCATGAACAACAGCAATTTCTAACACAGTAGGTTATTATGAAAAAATCAAATGTCTTTTCAGTTTTTCTAGTGCTGCCAAACTACTAGTCTAAAATGCAGTAACAGATCTGTGGTGTACGAACGGCACCTGCAATCTGCATCTTGGAGAGGACACATTAAACACAGGACCACGCAGATGTCTTTCTTCAACCCACTTCCTTCTTCAGCTGTCTCAGCAGAACAAAAAGAAATTCTCCATTTCTTCATGCACCCCTGACTCCAGCTGTAGCAATTTAGTCTTGCTAGAAGATGTTTTACACTGGGGAGCCACAGATCCTATCACCCAGCCCAATTTTTACTCCATCAGACCAGAGGGCTGCCTTAAGCTTGTACAATGGCTACCTGACATTTACGGTTTTGGTGGTTTCTGTGTCAGCACAAACAGAAGTTATCTGGCTGCAGATGCACTGCAGAAGCTTAGCTCTCTGCTCAGTTTTGAAATGTTTTATGAACCCTAGCCATGGGAACATACACTTGAAATTTTAATTCCAGGAAACAGAAAAGTGTCTAGAAACATTAACACGCACAGACCAACCAAAAGCAGTCATTCAGAAAACATTTTAAAATCTTCTCTCAGCCTGTCACTAGAATTACACAAAGCCACCATGTACAGTATGTATACTGTACCAAACTAATCTCCATCTGGACAGCATCAGAGAGTCAAACACCTAGTAGTAAGAAGTTAACCAAGAGAAATCAAAGTTTTTTTGATTTCAATCAATTTAGAAACAATAGCCCAGAAGAAAGAAATGTTTACCTAGTTGATGACAGCCTACAAGGCAAGCACCTGCTGCAGCAAAATGAACATAAATAACATGTAGCTGTAAACCAAGGAGATACTACCCAGGTGAGTCAAATGAAGCATAAAATAGGCATGGAAAGTTCAATTATGGAACTACTGATAGGTTTACCTCTCCTAAAACAAACACCTCTCTGAAGTGCCAGGTAATTAACTAGGGAGACACAGTACAACTGCCAGCAGTGGGCACACTTGTGTACCATGACCAGATCTCCTGATGAAGCAGAATGAGTTATCGTAGGATTAAGTTTTGCTACAGTCAAGTTAAAAATTCTTCTGATTATCCAGCCAAAAAAATCCACGTTAAGGTTTATATCACACTAAAAAAGTTCTGCTCTCATTTAACTTCAAGAGCATGAAACAAGAAATCTGGCTGTATTTACAACATCACATCACATCTTGCATTACAGCAAAGATCACCACCACTCCAAAATTTGCTTTGTTACTGTTCCTTTTCTTCTAAGAATTCTGCTCAAAGCAGGAGGCAGGTGACATAGTCAGCAATACAAAAGATATTTCATCTTTTTCAATCCTTGAAGATCTGTACTTACAGCTTGTAGCATTTTGGACTGTCCCGGGAGTGAATTGAATAGCCTTCGCTCAGACGCGTGTCAGAGGCAACGATACTAAAGTCCTCTCCAGCAATCGCCAGCACAGTCCTTAAAACAAAGAACATTGATAAATCATGACCCTCAGCACAAGTATTTTCTTAGGCAACACAGAAACAAATGAGACAGTAATTCTATATCCAGACTCACATTTTGTCAAGCATCTTATATTCTTTGCTGTTTCCCACTATGCACATCCCTACTCAAGGAAGGAAGAACACGCTAGACAGACTGAAAAAAATATATGCATGTGGCCCTCTACTCTGATTCAAACTGTATGGAAACGTGGTAAAACAGAGACTATACACCCGGCAAGGACCAGACTCAATGGATGAGGTATTTTATACGCCTGATAATGGCTCATCCTTCTAAAACAAGCAAAGTACTGAGCAACAGTACCACTACACTTAAACAAACATCACTTTTAAAATCTGGTATTATTACTTCCTAACAACTAGTTTTGTGAGCACCACAGGTGTACTACCATTAACTAACAAAGAGATACTCTTTAAAAAGCAGTAGTCATCATAAGAAAAAAACCCACCCGGCCAGATCATGCCACCAACTCAGGTGCTTAAAGCATCACTTGCTTTGAACAGTTACAGCGAGGTAGCATTCAACTCAGTAACACGTTTACTAACAACATGGTGAAGAGCAATGACCGTAAACTAAAACACAAGAAGTTCCACCTCAGCATGAGGAAGAACTTCCTCACGTTGAGGGTTGCAGAGCACTGGAACAGGCTGCCCAGGCAGCTCGTGGAGTCTCCGCCTCTGAAGACATTCCAAACCCACCTGGACGCGTTCCTGTGTCACCTGCTCGAGGTGACCCTGCCTTGGCAGAGGGGTTGGACAGGATGATCTCCAGAGCTCCCGTCCAGCCCTAACAACTCTGGGATACTGTAACAGGACCATTACCTGGGTTTCCTAAGCCACTATAAAGAAACAACCCCGCGGGGAACAAAAGATGCGTACTTTAAGACCAGTCGAAGCTTAGGGAGCCCGAGTGCTCCAAAAGCCACACGGACAGGCAAGAACACCCTGAACGGCTGCAAGGCCTCAAGGCAAGCCCGAGCCCAGCTCCTCCTTGCGCTGCCGCTCTCTCCTTACAAAGAGGAGACCGCGAGGGGAGATAAACCCGCGCTGAGCACCGAGGAGCGGCAGGAGTAAGGCGAGGCAGCCCCAGCCCCGGCGCCGCTCTCCCCCGGGCCCCGTGTCCCGCCCGCTGCCTGCCCGGGCCCCTCACCCTCCGTTGAAGGTGTATGGCGAGAAGCGGTAGCGCTGCACCGGCGCCTCCAGCCCGTGGCCCGTCTCGGGCCGGGAGGGTCCGTGTCCGTATCCCGCGGTGGACAGCATCGCGGCAGCCCGATCGCTGCTGTCTCACGGCGAAATGGCGGCACCGGAGGCGGAAGCGGGGCCGCTGTGGGAGGGCAGCGCCGCCTCCTCTCGGTGCTCCGCCGGGGCCGAGCGCCCTGGCCTGGCGGGAGGGCGGCGAGGCCGCCGCGGAGCGGAGCGGAGCCCGCCCGGGCCCCGCCTGCGCAAGGTGTGTGCCCGGGCCCCGGCAGCGCCGGCCTCCGCTCCTGTCCGAGGAAATACTCGTCACCTGCTCGGGTGAAACGCTCGGGAAACACCCAGGCTGATCGGTATCTGTGGTGAGGCCGTCACACACCCCTCGTGTTTGGGCGGGTGGGCAGCAGGGTGGCTCCTGCTGTGTAGGGGAGAGCGCCTTTGGAACCACTGTAAAGAGCAAGAGTAGAGAATCATAGAATCATCGGGTGGTTGGAGTTGGAAGGGACCTT
>VYZR01080055.1:302-10636 GCA_013400675.1 Oxylabes madagascariensis | reverse complement strand
AAAAAAAAAAAAAAAAAAAGTTGCAAATTGTCAGCAGTAACAGACTTTAAAAAGCCTCAGAATGCTTGAATTGAGCATGTTAGCACAAAATAATCCGATAGTTTTCAGTAAAGAATTCCACTTCACTGATGGCAAGAAGTGTATTAAGCAATAAGAAGAGGTAAAACAAAGATTTAAGTTACACTCAGTCTTTATGTTGGTTCATGAGGATAATTAGGACAATGTAAACCAAAAATCAAACAGCAGGCTCTCAATACAGTATGCAACTGAACACTGCCTTTTTCTTCCTGTTTTGCTACAATCTCTCTGATGTTCTGCTAGGTGAAGGGAATCCCTTGCTTATTTCATCTGCAGGACTTTGTTTCCTCGATACTATGCAGTGTATTCCATCAAGTATTTGACATCTAGATGTGATGTCTGAAAATCTAAAAACAAGCACAAATAATCACAATGGGTCAAGCAAAGATTCATCTGGCCAAATATCTCAATTTTAAGCAGGTGTTGGGCAAAAGACCATAGGAATAGCTAAATAAAGTTATTTTTTTTCCTACTACATCTTTGCAGCTTTCAGCAATCAAAGCTTTATCATCTTCTCTGAGGGATGTTTTTAAAAAATATATTGAATAGCTGTCAGTTGATCTATGCTTTAGGACTATGTTCACTTCAGGGGTTTTTGCTTCTGCAACATTCTGTGTTGCTACAACATCAACATCTGTGACACTAATACCTCAACTTAGTGATTGCCTGCGTGCAAAAATGCCTTTTGATTTTTATGATCTCACTGCTTGATCATTTTATTGTGACACAATTTTTACAGCATGAGAAACAGTACAGAATAATATAAACGAATGTTTATCGTTACACACCACAACTGTACAGTCCTGTGTCATGCCACTCCCTCAGGCATACTTTTCTCCAAAATGAAATGTCCAGGAGTTTATTTAATGTCTCTTAATTTCACACCTCTTTCTATTATACACCTTCTTCATAGTGTCTTCTCTAGGCCTAGAGCATTTTGTGATAGTATTTGTTTTATAACATCAGTTTTCAATGTGTGATAATGCAATTAAGTTCAAGGAAGCACACAGAATGATAATGAATTCATACTCTGTAAGGAATTTTTTTGCAGTGTTTAAACAGAGTTTTAAGAAGCAGAAAAGATTTTTAGCTAACATTTCTCCCTAAGTGTACAAATATGAGATCAATTTACGTATAAAAGATTCACAAGCTGTAGGCTGGGAAGTCCAAATATGCTACTCTTCCATATAAAGCTATCAAACTCTTCTGCAGAAGAACATATAAGCTGTTTTTATAGCTCAATGAGTGGCTCTGATGAACGGGACTCACGCAACAGACTTTCAGGATACATATATTACATACATACATACATACATACATACATACATATATATTTCCAGCTAAGAAATCCTACACAAGAACACAGCAAAATGCTTTAAACTCTTCCCTCCTCTGTTTAGCACACACCTCTAAGAAACGTCAGAGAACACATCGCAGATGACCTCAGCTTTTGCATGGTAAAAAAGAATAATCTAAGTCCTTAAGAAAATTTATTCCCAAACAGTGTGGCATGTACACAAAACTGAAGTTACCTGTGCAAACAGGTAGGAAGCCAAAACTGTTCAGTCAGTAAATGATAATATACCAAAAAGAGGATGCATCCTGTGTCTTCATATTATAGATTCAACAGTTAAGGCTTGAAAATTTCACAGTATGAAAAGATATTGGCAGTCATGCACTGGTTACTATTCTAGAAGATCCCCAGGAGATGGTATTTATTTAGGTAGAAAACTATTTCTGAGGATAGCCTCCTGGGAGATTCCGTACATCTCTTCCTGAGCCTCCCAAGGGGACAGCAGTCAGACAACCTCACTTCAGCATCCTGCAGTACAACACAAACAACATAATGCAGGACATTCACTCAGGACAAGCAGACAGCCACTGTCAGTATCTCATTAGGCTGTCACAGCAAGTAAAGGCTTCACACAGGGATATTAGTATTCCAGTCACTGAATTTACAGTATATAGAAAAGTCCTCTTTTCCCTTCACATATTTATATGTATATTACTCTATACCAGAGGGAAACCCTTTCCAAGGCTTTCTTTCACCCAACTTGCTGCACAAAAACACAGGTCCTGTCTCCAAGCCACAGGCCTGAGGCTATTTAATTTATAGACACTCTAGCCTTAAGTGAAATACAGAGTATGTTGATTCAGTCAATAAAACTAGCACCACTTATGGCTTTTTCCAGCATAGTATCCATATCCAGTTCACTATCTCTGGTATCTAATAAATGCATTAATTATGAACACAGCATCTAATTTCAGTTGCCAAAGTTTCTGATTTCACAGATTAAGTGAAAAGAACTTCAGAAACCTGAATTACTTGTCCACAAGTTTCACTTTCATGATATCAAGTGTCCCAAATTAGAAGCCCAAGATTCTCAAAATTACTTGAGAAATCATTTATTCATAGGTATAAATAAATCCCTAAATCTGCATTGTTTGGCAAAATGGATTTTTGCATTTCATGTAAGTGTTTCATTGGGTCTTGCTTGAACAAGAATTTCTGTTTACGGCTATCCTAAAAATCAACCACATTTTCTGGAGAATTGAAATTTAAAAAATGAAAAAGAAAATAAAAAAAAAACTAAAAACAAATTAAAAAAACCCCACAAATGAACAAAACAAACAAGAAAAAGCAACAAACAAGAGGAGCTGGAAGCCATTGTGCAGCAGGAACAACTGGAGCTTGATGATGGTGATGATAGGGCTGAGTGGTTTTGGGTAAGAATGAGGGGGAAGGCCAGCAAGGCAGGTGTGATGGTGGGAGTCTGTTACAGACCACTCAAACAGGATGAAGAGGCAGATGAAATATTCTAAGGGCATATGAGAGAAGTCTCACTATCACTATGTATTGCACTCCTGAGGGCCTTCAAGGTACTAGATGTCTGAAAGAAATACAACACAGCAGGGAAGACACAGTCTAGAAGGTTCCTGGAAAATGTAGAAGAAAACTCCCTGACAGAGCTGGTGATTGAGCCAGCTGGGGAAGATGCCCAGCTGGACCTGTTGTTCGTGAACAGAGAAGGACTGGTGGGTGCTGTGATGGCTGGAGGCCATCTTGGGCATAACAACCATGAAATTATAGTTTCAGTTCTTGGAGAAGTAAGGGGAGGTGCTAGCAGGACTAACACCTTGAATTCCAGAGGGCAGACTTTGGTCTGTTCAGGAGACTGGTTGACAGCATCCCTTGGGAGGCAGTCCTGAAGAGTAAAGGAGTCCAGGAAGGCTGGACATTCTTCAAGAGGGAAATCTTGAAAGCACAGGAGCAGGCTGTCCTCATGCGCCAAAAAATGAGCTCATTGGGAAGAAGACCTACCTGACTGTACAGAGCTATTAGCTGGAACTCATGGGAAAAGGGAGAGTTTATGGCCTTTGGAAGAAGGGGCAGGCAACTCAGAAGGGCTTTAAGTATGTCGTGAGGCTATAGAAGGAGAAAATTTGAAGAGCCAAAGCAAAACCACTTAGAAGCATACATGGAGCCAGATAAAATCCACCCAAAGGTACTGAGGGAGCCAGAAGAAGTGCTAAGCAAGCTGCTTTTCATCATTTATCAGCAGTCCTGGCTAATCATGGAGGTTCCAGGTGACTGGAGGTTGGCCAATGTGGCACCCATCTGCAAGAAGGGCCAGAGAGAAGATCTGGGGAACTACCAACCTGTCAGTCTGACCTCAGAGCCAGGGAAGGTCATGGAGCAGATAATGACACAGAATATACAGAACAGCCAAGGGATCAAGCCCAGTCAGCACGGAACAAAATATCTTTCTATAATANTTCACTTTCATGATATCAAGTGTCCCAAATTAGAAGCCCAAGATTCTCAAAATTACTTGAGAAATCATTTATTCATAGGTATAAATAAATCCCTAAATCTGCATTGTTTGGCAAAATGGATTTTTGCATTTCATGTAAGTGTTTCATTGGGTCTTGCTTGAACAAGAATTTCTGTTTACGGCTATCCTAAAAATCAACCACATTTTCTGGAGAATTGAAATTTAAAAAATGAAAAAGAAAATAAAAAAAAAACTAAAAACAAATTAAAAAAACCCCACAAATGAACAAAACAAACAAGAAAAAGCAACAAACAAGAGGAGCTGGAAGCCATTGTGCAGCAGGAACAACTGGAGCTTGATGATGGTGATGATAGGGCTGAGTGGTTTTGGGTAAGAATGAGGGGGAAGGCCAGCAAGGCAGGTGTGATGGTGGGAGTCTGTTACAGACCACTCAAACAGGATGAAGAGGCAGATGAAATATTCTAAGGGCATATGAGAGAAGTCTCACTATCACTATGTATTGCACTCCTGAGGGCCTTCAAGGTACTAGATGTCTGAAAGAAATACAACACAGCAGGGAAGACACAGTCTAGAAGGTTCCTGGAAAATGTAGAAGAAAACTCCCTGACAGAGCTGGTGATTGAGCCAGCTGGGGAAGATGCCCAGCTGGACCTGTTGTTCGTGAACAGAGAAGGACTGGTGGGTGCTGTGATGGCTGGAGGCCATCTTGGGCATAACAACCATGAAATTATAGTTTCAGTTCTTGGAGAAGTAAGGGGAGGTGCTAGCAGGACTAACACCTTGAATTCCAGAGGGCAGACTTTGGTCTGTTCAGGAGACTGGTTGACAGCATCCCTTGGGAGGCAGTCCTGAAGAGTAAAGGAGTCCAGGAAGGCTGGACATTCTTCAAGAGGGAAATCTTGAAAGCACAGGAGCAGGCTGTCCTCATGCGCCAAAAAATGAGCTCATTGGGAAGAAGACCTACCTGACTGTACAGAGCTATTAGCTGGAACTCATGGGAAAAGGGAGAGTTTATGGCCTTTGGAAGAAGGGGCAGGCAACTCAGAAGGGCTTTAAGTATGTCGTGAGGCTATAGAAGGAGAAAATTTGAAGAGCCAAAGCAAAACCACTTAGAAGCATACATGGAGCCAGATAAAATCCACCCAAAGGTACAGAGGGAGCCAGAAGAAGTGCTAAGCAAGCTGCTTTTCATCATTTATCAGCAGTCCTGGCTAATCATGGAGGTTCCAGGTGACTGGAGGTTGGCCAATGTGGCACCCATCTGCAAGAAGGGCCAGAGAGAAGATCTGGGGAACTANTGCTAAGCAAGCTGCTTTTCATCATTTATCAGCAGTCCTGGCTAATCATGGAGGTTCCAGGTGACTGGAGGTTGGCCAATGTGGCACCCATCTGCAAGAAGGGCCAGAGAGAAGATCTGGGGAACTACCAACCTGTCAGTCTGACCTCAGAGCCAGGGAAGGTCATGGAGCAGATAATGACACAGAATATACAGAACAGCCAAGGGATCAAGCCCAGTCAGCACGGAACAAAATATCTTTCTATAATAATGTGACGTGCTTACTGGATGAGGAAAAGGCTGTGGATGTTGTTTACCTTTCAGTAAACCTTTCAATACTGGCTCCCACAGCATTCTTGCAGAAAATCTGTCTGCTCATGGCTTGGACGGGTACACAGCTCAGAGGGTGAAAAACTGGCCACATGGCCAGAGAGCCCAGAGTGTGCTGGCAAGGGAGATACATCCATGGGGCAACCAGTCACCAGTGATGTTCCCAAGGACTCAGTACTGGGTCCAGTCCTGTTTAATATCTTTATTGATGATTTGGACAAGGGGACCAAGTGCCCTTTAGTATGTTCACAGATGACACCAAGTTGGGCAAGAGTGTTGTTCTGCTAGAGGGCAGGAAGGCTCTGCAGAGGGATCTGGACAGGCTGGATCCGTGGGTGGAAGCCAGTGGTGTAAGGTTCAATGAGGCCAAATGCCAGGTCCTGCGCCTGAGCCACAACAACCCCAGGCAGCACCACAGGCTGGGGGAAGAGTGGCTGGAAAGCGGCTCAGAGGAAAAGGAGCTGGGGTGTTGGTCAACAGCCAACTGGACATGAGCCAGCTGTGCCCAGGTGGCCAAGAAGGCCAGTGGCATCCTGGCCTGCATCAGCAATAGTGTGGTCCAGCGGGACCAGGAGAGGGATCATGCCTCTTTACTCAGCACTGGAGGAGCCACACCTCGAGTGCTGAGTTCCATTTTGGGCATCTCACTCTCGGAAAGACATTGAGGTGCTGTAGTAAGTCCAGAGAAGGGCAACAGAGCTGGTGAAGGGTCTGGAGCACAAATCCTGTGAGGAGCACTTGAGGGAGCTGGTGTGATCTAGCCTGGAGAAAAGAAGGCTTATCACTCTCTACAACTATGTGAAAGGAGATTTCCCCCCATGTGGGGGTCAGTCTTTTCTTTCAGGTAACAAATGACAGGACAAGAGGAAATGGCCTCAGGTTGTGCAAGGGGAGTTACAGAGGAACAATTTCTTCACAGAAAGGGTTGTCAAGCATTGGAATAGGCTGTCCAGGGAAATGGTTGAGTATTTAAAAGAAACATAGATGTGGCACTTAGGGACATGGTCTAGTGGGGGACTTGGCAGTGCTGGGTTAGTGTTGGACTCAATGATCTTTTCCAACAAATTCTATGATTCTACATCTGCCAGCTTGAGAAAGGGTTGGGTTTCTTGCAGTGAACAGTATTCCTCTTATTTACTTCTAATGCCTTTGTTTCTGGCAGAGGTCCCAGCCTGACATGGTAGTGAGCATAGCGAGTGAATGAACTGCCATTTGACTCCTCATCCTCTTCTTGCAGAGAAAGGAAGCCAGAGGATGGAAATTTGCTCTGTTCTACCCAGGGCAAAAAGGATAATAAGGTGCATTTTCATAGTCCAAATAATCTTTTTTCCCCCACAAACCCATTACTTGCAAAAACAAAAATGAAACTGTGAAGGTGTTCACAATACTGCTGACATAGACACAGGAAATAAAGCTTTGTAAAGATGAATCACCAGCTCTGGCGAAAGAATAACTAGGAATTCAAACATCTGGAGAAAATGCCATGCTGGCTCCACCCTTTCTGCCATATAATTCCATTTAAACACTATATTTTAGAGCTAAGAAGAAAAATGTTCACATTAGTTTTGCTACATTGAGACCCTGTAAGCAATGCCCCATTAGTTTCACATAGCTTACATCTGCTTTTGCTTAAATATGAAAAACATAATAGCCCATGCTCATGATATATCTTGTATCTTTTCTGTCCCTCACACTAATAATTTTTAAGCATTCATTCCTCTCAAGTATGGGATGTTCATCAGGAAAGCCAGACAGTCACAGTATTTTGCCTGTTTTCCAGCACTTTAGGAACAACTTGGGGTTGTACAGAAGCTGCAGTCATCACAAAGTCATCATGTGGACCTAGTACCAGAACAATTTCTGGGGACTATTGAGAGATGATGATGACAACACTAATAACACTAGCAACAGTAACAACAGTTATAATTATCTGTAGATTTTTCTCAACAAGGTCACTCAATACTAGATGAAAACAGATAACATAATTTTTGATTCAGGAGCTATGAGGTGGTGAATGGATGCTGACAAATAGCTGGAGAATACACCCTTTTCCTCACTTTTCCCACCTACTCTGGCTATATCTGTTTTGCTCTACCCAGCTTCACTGAAAAAACTTCTTTGGAGCCCTGACAGGAGCTTCACATCACCCATCCCCTGAAGCCCTAGAAAGGGCAAAGCAGCTCCACCACCTGCTCTCTCAGGGGAATCCCATTTGGGATGCTGATTCCACACTCCTGCAGAAAGACACCTCCCAACACTGTCTTGAATGAATCTACTTTTTTGCCTTTCACACAAAGGACTTGCCTTATTCTCCAACTGTCCGATGAAGAAAGCAAGGATATTCTTAAAAGAACTGATTTTGGTCTCTCTTAAGGAAAGCATTGCCCTCTTCACGAGGCATTTCCTCTTTAAACTGAAGATGGAGAGAAATGAAATATTTCCACAAAGGGCAATAAGTGAGAACTATCTTGGGCATGACTTATGTACACACCGGACATTTACACACAGGTTTATGGAAATCCTTAGTTAATCATTTACACTGAGTTGTTCTGCTATCACACTAAAAATTTCCTCTCCTATTAAAGACGTGTACTCATACCAAGCACTGTGACGAGTAAGAGGCAGGTTTGGATACCTTCATAAATATTAAGGTTGACAGATGTGTCCATCAGATTTTTTACCATTACAATAAATAGTCTGAAAAAAGAGACAGGCTTTGTAGGCTTGCCTTTACCTTAGCTACCAGCCATAAGCTACTGACTTCACACACAGAACTAACTGAACTCACTACACTGTCACAGCCCTCAGCCTTCAGTGATTGAGAAAAACTATGCACAAGGTAAAAGACAGTGCTAGGCTAAGAACTGGGGGAGTACAGCAGTCACAATACAGTCAGAATGCAATATTTCACTGCAAGACCCAATACTCACATAATATACAATAAATATTTCCACTAAGATGTATCCCAGTTCAACAAAGCACTTGATACAGTTAAGTACACATCAGCAAAGTTTTACAAATGTTCTGAATTGGGCCTTGTTTGTATCCCTTGCAGCTCCTTTTGTGACACTGCCTGTGATACCACCTTCTTTCATAAAAAAGCAAAAAAAACATGTCCACTTTTCAGACACCAAATGAGAAGCACCATGAGATGAGATCTGAGGAGTCTGACACTTCTTCTGAGACTCACAGGCTACTATTCCATGACTTGTTAGGCCACGACAAAAAGGATGTAAAAACATTTTGCTGAGTAGGAACAGACAGTCATGTTTAACCCTTAGCTAGTTCTCGAAGGGATCTTCTCATGCTCCAGCTTGAAACTCTACAAACTCTAGGTAAGGAGCTCATGAATCACAGGGAACTGCAATTTACCCATTTTGTTTGGTTTTGGGTTTTGTGTTTGTTTTGACTGAGAAGAAGTATTTTTCACCTGATAGGGAAGTCACTGGAAAAAAAGCCATTAAGGTTACTTTTTATCCCCCTTGTCCCACTGAGTACATTCCTGTTCTTGTGATTAATAACTAGGCCTAAAGGAAATGCAGGAAAACCTAGTTCCCACTTGCTGTTAGAAATATACAAGGTATCATAGTAAGGTCACTTAAAAGAAAGTTTGAAAATTGGTTTATTTTCCGAGAAATAAAAATAAACTTCAAAGGCATATAGAATTCGATAATGCCATAAGATGCCACTAATTGTAGAACAATTTCATTAAAACATTGTTTGCTTCAAGGTTAACCACTAAGAAATATATTCTATTCACTGAATTATATTTTAATATACTTACTTGTGTGAATATAGTTGGCAATCTTCTAAGTCACTTTTCAGTTGTGAGTTTTACATTTCAACCCTTTCCTACTTCAGTAAAAAAAAGACTTAATTAAAAACAACTCTAAGGGGTTAAAAATTCAGATAATTTAAATTATACACCTCACAAAGCAAACTGTGTTTAAGAAGAAATATTTTCTTTTGGATGAAACATTTTTAATACTTGCAGAAATAATTGATGTTGGTGGAATTTTGATATCAGTAGACCTCTAGTGGCTATTACAGTAATTGATGATTACATTATGTTTTTAAAATACAAATATGCTCTTCAGAAAACAAAACAGGAGAAAATCCACAGAACAAAAACTGTAGTGAAATCTTACTAGAGTTATTAACCCATAGTAAATGCCTGCATAATTTCACAACCCGTATACAGTGAATAGATAGAGACCTGGTTCTCTTTGATTTAAAAAAAATTACACAGCTAAATATCTTTGCAAATTTAGTCATCAAAACCCAAATCTAAATCAGCAGTGGGTGTTTTAAAATTTTCTGAGATTTATACCTAAATATTTCCTAAACATTCTGAGCAACCTATTTAGAAATCGAGTCTTAAAAGAGACAGGAAAGAACTTCATGGCTCCCCAGCCAGGGCATGAGTCCTCACTGCTCACACACCCTGCTTGGAGAGACCTCAGACCTGCAAGTCAGAACTGGTCTGCAGAGGGCTCGAGACCATCCCCAGTCTGGACTGGGAGCTGTGGGACAGGAGGACATTGTCACATGGTGTAGTTAGACATGACTCCAAGCAAGTCATACGTAGAGCCAGACACTGTCAGTATTTAGTACAATAACCTTTTTAATGATTTTTCATTCATTTTGGCTGGACTGTCATATTGCGGTGGCTATCAGCAAGTGTAAAATAGATAGGATCCCCTGCAGTGATTTAGTAAAGGAACCAGTAAAGGGCAAGCCTCAATGACCTTTGAAAAATCAGTCTACATTAGCTTAATGCAATCTCAAAGACAGGGATTTGATGCCTGAATAAGGGACACTCAGCTCTAAAGTTGAAGCTTTTGCTCATTTAA
>VYZR01080051.1:10727-22693 GCA_013400675.1 Oxylabes madagascariensis | reverse complement strand
CCAAAAGCAGGTATTCTCCTCCTAAATATTTTCTTCCTTAAAGACTTCTTCACAAGACTGACATATTTCCTTCTAAAACTTTTACTAAAAGAAAGCAGCAGAAGGTAGCTCTATGAATGTCAGAAAAACTACTGTGCGAGCACATACTGTAAAGGTTATGGAGAATTTTACTCATAATTATTAAAACCCTGTATTTGTCAGTTATAGAAACAAAAAGGCTTCTATTCCAAAAGAGTATCCCTCTATGACGTCATATCTACAAACATACAAATTAAACTAATAATGAAAAAAGACCATAATCACTGCAGAAAATTCAAGGGTGTCAAATGTGTAAAGTAATTCTTCAGGGGCACAGTGCTGGAGCTTGTCATGGCAACTCTTCTCACTTCTTCCCACTGATTTTTGGCAAGCATTTTTAAATTTTTTAAGCATTTTTACTCCTTCTCTCCTAGCCTTTTTTACCCCTTCACATAGTATGAATGATATCACCAAAAACTGAAGAGTATGCAAAAACATCAGTCTGCAGCCACTTCAGATAGAAGAGTGTAGCCCATAAATGCTGTACTGCTGATGTCTTCACAAGCACAGCAGTTCAGCTAGAAATAAAAGTGGTTTTTTTTTCCTGTAGAAGACATTATATGTTATTGAGCTATTAATGTTTACTGAAAAGCCTTAGGCANGTTGTCTGAAATGTTTCATCAAGCAGGAAGCACCGATGTGCCATTTCTCTGTGATCAAAAAGAGGGGTGAAATTGAAGAGTGGAGTTTTCACAGGATCAGTGCCTGCCTCTGGCTACTTTGTGAATTCCATGAAACACTTCCCTGCATTTTATGGGTATAAATAAATGGTTGTTGATCTACCACAGCTATTCATTCCCCATAGGAGGTGGGATTGGTTGCCAGGGATGGCACTGCTCCTTAGGTCCTGCGGCAAAGGCACATGCCCCAAGATCTGCAATTCTGACTCAAGTACTCCCAAACACTTAAGGACACAGGATATACCTGACTGCTGCAGAATCAAAAAGGGGAAAAGTTCACAAGGTCTATGACCAGAATTTCCTCAGACTAAATATCCTACCAACATGCTTCCTCTATACCATGTATTACCGTACTGTGCACGTTTAGTAAGAGTAACACAGTTGTTGCTTTTGAATAGAGTCAGAGCTCAGACGTTTTGTTTTGTTCCTTTTTTCGTTCTTCCACAGGAAATAGAAGAAAACTCTTAGATGAGCATTTCAGACCATACAGCTCAAAAGTGACACATGGGTGAAAATCCATTCCCAAAGTGCTGGTACAAGCTGCTGCATATGAAGCATACCTTAATAAATTCATGGCTGCCATTGCAAACATTTCCTTAGTATATCCTTATGAAGAAAATGTTACAGAAATCTAAAACCAGTAAAAGGGCCAATAATTATACTGGAGCCTAGGTCTGAAACATAAATTTTATTCTTTTGTACGCTTTTAGTGAATAAAAGACTGTGTAGTCACGCACAATAGTTTTATATCTTAAGGAGCTGGGGAACACAATCTGCAATTCCTTAGTAAACATACAGCAATTGAAACCAGCAAATTGAATGGAGATGAAGTTAGACAGCAGTGACTGGAACTGAATGAAACAAATGCCAAGTCATTACCAATGGCTGAAAAAAACAGTGAAGACTTTACTTGTTAGTTCAGGTTTATCGGCATATGTGTCAAAGTACACGAAGTACATCGCCTAAGCTGCCTGCTCTTCACAGCCTCTTCCTGCTGTGAAGTAACAGCATTGCTCTTTTCTTTAGAGGTAAGTGTGGTGTTGGGGAGGAGACTACCACAGGGACCAGTAAATATTTTACATGAGAAACTTACTTAAATATTTGCAGGGAGAAATCTCACTCCTACTGTTGGAAACTTGGATCCTAGTAGTTACGGAGAAAAAAAATTACCTATGACATTTTTATTATTGTAAATTATAGCTTTGTTATTAACCACACAAAAATGGTAAACCTGGAAAAAGTTTAAGTGCTGTACACACAAGGAAAACATTAAGACCAGGCAAGCATGTTTATTTCTATATCTATAGATGAGAAAGGCAGAGCAAAATGTGGAAAGAAGGAGGTGAATACATTTACACAAAAGCAGTGTTCTTTCAAGGGCCATTTCAGGACCTAAAAGCCATGTAAAATGGATGAAAATTCTAAATTTTATGGGTTTCAACACTAAATACGCTATCTCAATAATGAATGAGATTATGTCAATATTCTGCTCATTTTATTCAAAAGGCAGTGACTGCAGTTGATCAACACTAAAATATGTCATAGACAGAATGGGATTATTATGGGATTAATCTATGTATTATAGAATGGAGCTGTTCACTGCATTGCAATCAATCAGGTGCTGAAAGTAGTACTCAAAACATTGGCTGTAGCTGCCTTGTGCCAGACAGAACGCACAACTAGTAACAGAAGATGAGAGGAATGCACTAGACTAGGCAACTTGTGAGAGTCTACAAATGGAGAACTGTTGCATGTACATAAACAAATAAATTCAGCTTGGGATTTTTCTCCCCTTCATGTCTTTCCATGGGCAGTAAACCTAGAGGTGCTATTGCAATGCACAGTTAAAAAGCTGTCATGCTGTGTTGCTTCACATTTTCAAGGACTGTTTAACATAGCAGAGGATAGCCCATCATTGTGTTCAACACAAATGTGGGGGGAAAACTCTTCTGCAGATTCAGCACACTTGGAAAATTTGACATCTACATCATGTACAAGGTACTGGTGGTATTTATAGCCTTGTCTGTGGTCTCATCCAGCCACAAGGAAATTCAGAACAGTGCCAGCCCAACACAAAATTTGCAAGGTCCAAGTCTATTTTAGTACAGACTTAATGACCAAATTTGTTTTAAAGCCTATTCCTCCATTGGTTATCTTTTTAACACCGGAAATAATTTCACACAATCACAAAAGAGGTGAAAGTAAATTTAAAAAATAATAAAAATAGAAATGGTACATGGATATAAAGCCTTCAGAGAGCAGTACTGTATAACTACTCACAAGCACTCTTGGCTAATGAAACGATGTGTCTAATGGGCCACTGATATTTGAGAGTAAACATGACATTTTATTGAAAGATGATACAAAAGAATAGTGTTGATACGATATGGCAAAATTAATAAGTACATGATAAAAATCTGTAAAAATATATACTTCCAGACTTCTGCAGTCAATAAAATTGTTGTTGATTCATCACCTGCTGTAAAATAAGTGAACTGATTTCAGTAATTCTTTATTGGAACCTACTTGTGCTTTCTCAGGCTATTTATAGGAAAGACATGAGTTTCTGCAATTATACTTTGTCATCTGAATAAGACTAGTGAATTTGAAACCTACTGTTTTTCTATATAACTTGAGAAGCACCCAACAATGTAAGTTCTTTTCCTGATTCCACCAATCATTCAATCTTTAAGAAAAAAAATATAATTTGTTATGATACAAAGATCATTTCAAGGAAAATATTATATTCTTTTACTCAAATGAGGTCTGGTTTTATCTGAGGAGGAAAGACATAATGAAAAACCTCACAACCACTTCATGCTTCCATAGTAAAAAATTAGTGATGAATCAAAAAACATGGTAAAGGTTACAAGGAAATGTGTGGGAAATGGATTTATAGAGAATTCTCAAGGACAGAAGGCTCACATAGTCTTGTGCATCTGTATGCAAACTCTGAGATAAAATATGTTGACTTAGAAAGGTCATGGAATAAGACAGACATTGTTGAGAGAGAAATGGAACTAGAAACAAGTTTCAAATGATGGCCTTGCAAATAGACTAGATATTTTGAAGAAACAGAACTATGAAAGATGTATTGTAGTAGGACCCATGAGGGGTATGTTTAGATGATTGACTTTAAGGCATTAGCAACATCATGTGGTAAAAACTGATAGGCCAAAAAACGCTTATAATGTATTGTAATTAGGAAATAGTTTAGCTTCTGATTGTGATAGTGTGAATTGTAACATCTGTACCATCTCAACCTTCACATGAGACTAAAACTGGAATAAAACTCTTTAAAAAGCCTCTAAGGAGTCCCTGGGTCAGAAAAAGGGATAATCCAACAGAATTGCACAACATGAGTTAACTTGGATTTACAGGTTACCTACCCATGAGAAATAAAAAATCCTCACCTGTTTTCCTTTAAGCACTGCAAATTGTTCTTTTAAGTAATCACAGAATATTCTGAGCTGGAAGGGACTCACAGGGATCTCAGCTCTTAAGTGAATGGCCCACATAGGTTCTGAATCCACAACCTTGGTGGCATTAGCACAATGCTTTAACCCACTGAGCTAATCTCAGTGGCATAAGACAGTGGCTGCGACTATCTCAGTGTGTCTCCTAAAAGAAAAATGGGCAAAATTCTGTTTTTATATCAGTAAGTGTAAGTGTTCGTGTGTTATATATTTATCTGCTGAGCATTCATGCCATTATCAGTTTAACACCGCAATCACAGCCTGGTGTTAATAATTCAATGTAATATTATATACTATTTCCTGGTACAAATGAGCCCTGATTATAAACGTTCACATTTACATTCCCATCTGCTCCTTGGGATTTCTGTTTTGTTCGTAGCGTTTTTCTTCAGGTACAGTGCTGCATTGTAGCAGCAGATCTATAATCATCTCCCTTCACAGCAGGCAGTGGGAGCAACTCATGCTTTTACACAGTAATCATTTAGTCATATACATTAATAGTTGAATGTATGTGCCTACTTACCTTCTTGTAAAAATCTGAAACAATGAACAGTAAATTGGATAAAATTGCATCTTTAGGAAAAATAAAACAACAATAACTAAAAAATATTCTAAAGCGGAGGCAAAAAGGTTTTTTTGAGAGCATAAAGCTGTCACGACAGGTGACTCATGTTGGGCTGCATTAGTCATATCATGGCACATTATATAACCAGAGGCAATTGACACAACATAAACGGACACATCACAACATAGCTTGTCAGCAGGGAGATGTATAAAGCTAGGCTTTTTAAAGAAAATACAGGGAAGAAAGTTTTGAGGGTTTTCTAAACACCACTCAGGAGGACAAAAAAAATGGTGTGAAGCATTTTTTTGTGAGTTATATTTTTGCAGGGACACATTCTGCTACCCTTAGTATTTTGGAGGACTTGAACTGAGCAGACTTATTGATCTTGATGGAACGAAGTCAGCCGAAATCCCACATAGCTTAATGCTTCTGTTCAACAGCAAAAAATTGGTTAGGCTGAGGGACCCTCAGGCCCGACCGTGCGAGTGGGGCCAGCGGCCCTGAGGGGCGGGAAGGGCGGCCCTGAGGGCACCAGCCCCTGCCAGGGCAGCCGAGGATCCTGCCGGGCAGGACCCTCCTGGCAGCTGACGGGAACCTCTCCTCGCTCTGGTAGAGAGCTGGGAGGGAACGAACCCTGAACGGGCAGCAGGGACAGGCGAGCACGGCGCGTGTGGCGCCGCTGCCGTGCCAGGTGCCGTCCCTGCCGAGCCGCAGGTGCTGGGAAGTGACCGGAGGCTCCCCCGGCCGCCGGTGACAATGCGGGACGCGCCACCGCAGCCGCAATGCAGCCGGAGCTGGTGAGCGGTGGACAGGCTGTTTCCCAGGTGAATCAAACACCACATCCTGGTCAAACCCCGGGAGCTGCGCAAGGCTTGCTGCTGGTGGGAATCACAGAATGGTTTGGGTTGGAAGTGATCTTATAAATCCTTCAGTTCTAACAGCCCTGCCAGGGGCAGCAACACCTTCCACTAGACCGGGTTGCTCAGAGCCCCATCCAGCCTGGCTTTGAACACTTCCAGGGATGATGTGTCCACAACTTCTCTGGGCGACCTGGTTCAGTGCCTCACCACACTCACAGCTGTTATAGATAACCTAAAGTAATTAGTGTTTTTTATTTTATTTTGTAATATGTTGTTAAAATAAGTTGAGCCTGTATAAAAGTTTAAACTGAAAAAACCTTGGAGGCAGGAATCAGACTGAGCTACCCCCTCTTTTCCCATAACGAACGAGATGTGTTTGCAACTGAATAGAAGGCATCCTGCATGTTGGACAAAGAGGAGAGGCATGTTTTAGCAACTGAATATAAAACCATCCGGGATAGTTGCCAGCAATGGCTCACAGGAGATACCTAGTCCAAAAGGAGTAGGTGNCATTACTCCTTGTCCTATTACGACAGGTCCTGATGAGGAGTCTTTCAGCTTCCCTGTAGGCCCCTTCACACACTGAAAGGTTGCTAAGAGGTCTCCATGCAACCTTCTCTTCTCCAGGCTGAGCAGCTGCAATTCTCTCAGCCTGTCCTCAGAGAGGAAGTCCTCTTAGTCCCCTTACCAGCTTCATGATCCTCCTCTGGACTTGCTCTAATAGTTTCATGCCTTTCTTATTCTGGGGATACAAAAAATGTACATAGGTGAGGTCTCACAATAGAGTAATAGAGGGGGAGAATCACCTCCCACAACCTGGCCACACCCCATTTGAATAAGCCTGCCAGCTCAGGAGCTGCTGGTTTCCCTTGTCTATGAGCCACAAATCAACATTTTCATATGGGGCTGCAATTCAGGAGGTACAGACTTCAAATGGATGTGGAAATGCATCTGCATATCCACACAAAAATCTCTGATGGGCTCTTGGAGGGAACGGTCACATTTCAGCTGCATCAGGGGATGACAGACTCTCTCCTCAGAGCCTCTCTTACAGTTCACTGGGCTAATCTGGGTGCTTAATAAAAAATGTATTGTGACAGCTCCCAAATTTCTGCTCTTAGGATGGTGAACTTGAAATAGTTTATCATTACTACTATTTTTGGCATCATCTCTGAGCTTCATGGACACATAATTAGAAGACAGACTGGTGGAGGCCAGATTGCATCATATGTTCACACTCATGAACAAAGGAAGTGGGTTTTTTTGTCTTTCATTAAAAATCTGTCTTCTTACACAGCCCCTTCAGAGGATTTTCTTCAAACACTGGAACACAATTAAATAGGAAATAGTTTTGAAATGGAGCTGTTCAAATTGCAAACCAGAGCACACATACCCCTTAGAGATTAAACACAAGTCCAGTTCCATTTTCCAAACCTGGAAAAACCTCAAGCCTACATACTAACACACCAAGTCACAAGGTACATCTGACATAAAAAGGGAAAGTGCCAAGCTTAGGAAAGTCATTTACTTGATCCTAACAATGCACACAGCCCCAGTGTTCAGTCATTGGCTCTACAGAAATGTCAGGGACAGGTGGGCAATGTCAGGTGAGACAGGGCAGGCAAGCAATATGTGATACGTGATGCTGAAACTCGGTATATTTTCTCAATTTTTCGTACAGCAATCCACTTGCCTCTCTGTGAACACAAATGCTTAACCAAAATCCCAGTGCAAGTGAAGTTTGGAAAGAATCTCAAATGAGCCTGGAAGTTTGCAGAGGACACTGCTGTTTCCAGTGAGAAGTTAGAGTGTAACCATTTCAGAACACAGAGACCTCACTACAATCTGCTTGTCCAGGTAGAGGTTTATTTACTAATCATGGCACATCTTTCCTGGCAGAGGCAAGCATTTGGAGGGCAGGAAAGGCTTAAGCCATGGGGTGCTACTCGGAACACAGGATGCTGCTTTTAATATGATAAGCAGTGGCAGTCTCTAAGGTAGATAAGATGAACCTTCTAATTTACAGTGCTTGCCACAGGTCCACCTGTGGCTGGTTCTGCATGGCCCAGCTCCACCCTCTTTGCTTGGAACTTTATGAAATCGGTAGCACTTTTATAATGAAAATAACAAATAATTAATGCGAAAAGATACTCGTGTCTTTGCAAATAACATGAGGTCTCTTCTATTTTTCCACTTATACTATATTCAATGTTAATTTTTAGAATTACAAATTGTTACAAGAAAAAAACTGTAGAGCTTTTTTCACTAATCATATTAGTTTTCTTGTTTTCTTTTCAGAGAATCACAGAATATTCTGAGTTGGAAGGGAAAAACAGGGACTGTCAAGTCCAACTCTTAGGGGAGTGGTCTTTTGTAAAACCTCATTCCAAATTAAGATAACAACACATCGTGTCTTGAAAATTCTCCAATGCCCAACATACTCCGAGTGCTGTTCTGTTCACTTTTGTCGAGCTGCAATGAATTGCATGGTTAGAAGCATCCTTTCTGTAAATCGTTCCCTTAGAGCCTATTCATTTTAAAGCTCATGCTGTTCAGAGGGCTGCAGTACACTCGTTTCTGTGTGCTCCTCCTGCCTTCATCAGGTACACAGCAAACACATGGACACTGTAAATATGTGCGTTTGATCATCAGTACAGCACTTGAGTGTGTACTGTGTACTTCCTATCCAATCATACTTCTAAAGATGGACACTAAATTGAGCAAAAATAACCTGAAACAAAACTATGTCACCCTTGCATAAGGCTTCATCATTATTTACAAGAGAAGCCCTCCAGAGAAAGAGCCTTTCTTTTGTTTGTGGGTTTGGGGGTTTTTTAATTTTATTTTTAGTATTTGAAATGGTAATAGAGAAGAGGAAAAAAAGCTGTGGCGATGGGATCAGCCCATCCTAAGTCTTTTTACTCATCAGACTATATTTAGAACCGTCACTTGCTAAAAACACTGTCACCTAAAATGAATTTACAGAAGATGCTTTGCATTATACACATGGCCTGAAGCATTTATACTGTAACATCACAGCAATGAAAATGAAAGTGTGATTGTACAGTCTAATATTAGCTAATTCATACCAGTTTCATACAGATTTTAGCATTTAGCATTCATTTGCTCTCTTGCTAAGGAGCTCCTCCATTAGTTTTGAAATTATATGCCCATTCTTGCTCTAAGGAGTAGCTGTACTGAAACACCATTGTCATTGGCAGCCAGAAGGATACTAATTTCATGATATCAACCCATCAAGAATTTCTACTAATAAAAACAGTGCTCATACATAGGAACACTGGGCTTATTCTTTAAGTTGTTGTTTGGGGATTTTCTCCTACAGTAGACAGTTCAAACCAAAGAAGAAAAGAAATATATTTTTCAGCTTTTCACATCACACTCACATGAACACATATCTCAGACTTTATTTTCAAGTGCAGGGTTCTCTCCTCTATCCCAGAATCATCTATTTTCCTTCATGAATCCTCTGTATACCTTTCTGCACATCCAAAATTCATTCAGATATGAAGGAATAATGCTACGTGTAACTCTCTGATATTAATAATTTTATAAGTTGCATCCTCTAACCATAAAAGAAAATAAAACTTGAAATATTTGTTGTGGCCACAGTTTTGTCCATGTCTCAACATCCTGAGTACTTGGACTGCATGATGCACATTTTGATTGCTGAAGGCCTTTGAGAGGCCATAAGACAAAAATAGAAAAGTCTGTAATGTATTTTAATTGAACAAAAAATATTTTACATGGATAAAGATATTGCTAGAAATAAAAGCTAATAGAAACAGGGAAATTACCTCCCCAAATTATAGTCTAAATTCACAGTATGGCTTCCACTACTTTCTCCAGGTCTTACTAGGATGGAGGGCCTATGGATTTTCTTTGAGATGAAAGAGACTTGACATGTACTGTTGCTTCAGTTGATGAGGACAGAATAATTCAATGTAACTATGTTTATTGTTTGTCAGTTGATGTGTTGTTAGGCCTGAGAATCTAACCCTTGTGGAAAACAAAACTTATGAACTAATGAGCTCATTTGAAAGCATTTGAAAGCATTGCATTTATCCTGATCTTTGGGCCAAAAAGCTTAAGTCCTTATATTCTGGAAGCACTGTTTACGCAATATTTCACTTCAAACTGAAATAATTCATTCAAGATACTGCTCTTGAAGAAGAAATTTATGTCATTTGTACCCAGTTCTGCATGTATTTGAAACCACATGGAACAAACTCAAGAGTTTCACTAGCCTTAATCCTATTCCTGATAATACTACTGGCCAGTATATGAAATCCTAGCATTTCATCATGCTCAAAAACTTTTTCCCTATAGTGACTGCAAAAATTTACTTTAACACATATAATACTGCTTAGGCAAGAAGTAGGGCAGACAACTGAAATAGCAAAGTCTGGAGCATATTAAACTAGAAATTGAAGGATCCCCACATTATAAGCCCTTTGCAATTGTGACTTGGACCATGGCAGCATTACCCTGGGTATAAGAACTAGTCATTTATGCAAAAGACAGTAAATGCTTAATGGCAAAAGTTCAACATCCTACAGAAATATCCAAATGAGTGAACTAAGCTGAAAGGTGGGAAGTTGGAGAGGAAGATTCCCTTCAGTTTGTATGACCCTAGGAACAAAACTCTGCCACCTCCAGTGCCCAGCTGAGCTCTTTGAGATCTAGCTTAGATAAGTCAGCATATTGACTTCATCAAATAAATTAAATAACATAAATTAAAGCATAACAATGTCCCAAAATAGCACTTCTGTGTCAGCCACAACAAGTATACGCCAGATTTTCTCCATGTGCTGCAATACTTCAGACCTCAGAATAATGGCCTTTCAGCATGAGTACATCACAGAGACAGGCACAGGCAAATGCTCTTGTCACCACCTTTTATGTAACCCAAATAGAACTACTTATCTCTTATTTCCAATGAAAATACTTAATGAAAGCGCACAATTTACAATACAAAAATGAAACAGGCTAGGATCAGTAAGAGATTAATTAATGTTTTATAATAAACGCTTTATCTCCAGTATTTAGTATATCCATACTGGTCACGCATCCCGTTCATCTTTCAAACACAATAGGACACGTGAGGGTCAGCTCACATCTGGGTCCAGTATTTTCCATAACATACATCAGTCATGCCTTGAGACATGGTGCAAAAACCTGAAAAATAGATTAGTCATTTCTCTGGTCTGTTGCAATGAGGACTCTTCCCCTTTCTTTTTATGAAACCCCCTTACACATGCTCACTATCCAGAGAGCTGGAAGCCTGGATTAGAACAACTATCCCATGACTTCACAGAGAAGTTACAAAGCCTTCAACTTGGTCCAGAAAATATTTTTTCTTAGAGCAAACTAAATCAAAATATGAGGCTCTCCAAACTGTCAGGGCTTTTTTTGTCCTAGACTTGTATATCTGGGTCATATAGTCATGTAACATCCTTGGCTGTGATCACATCTATTGATTGCAGTGCTGAAAGCGACAGCATAAATGCTATATAATAACAAGAGTGCATGAAACAGCAAGAAGGGTAGACCCTTCTTGCTTTAATTGGCAAGCACATGCTTGCTGAGCGCAACAGCGAGAACACTGCCCTGAAAAAATGAAGACTTTTTTGGGACAAAGTTAACAAATAAAAAAAGTGATCTCCTGACTGAAAAGAGTAAACAATAATAAAATGATTAATAAATTTTAATATTATATGTTACCTAATATTATAATTTAAAATATTTTTCTATTGCATGGACAACCAAGAAAGTTAGTCTAAATTATTTTCTAAAATACATTATTCAAACAGTATTAAATCCGTGGGCATCAGATACTGCTGGTCTGCATTTGATTTTTTAATTTGGTTTTTCAGAAAGGAAAAGAAATTCTTAATTGTTCCATCACAAAATAGATGTTTGACCAGTGTTAGCGATGGAAGAACTGGTCCTGTTTCCAGTTCTCATGTGTTTTGTGCTGGTCTTTCCCCCAGAGATCCCTAGATGCTATGGTGCTTCCCAAATTGATGTTTGTCTTCTATACATTTGAGATTTGATTTATTGATTGCTCTGAAAATGCGGACCAAGGATCAAAAATAGTGTTTTGGGCTAAATAAGATCAAATCATTTGAGCAGCTTTACAGGAGCTTTTGGATTTGGAGCTTTACAGGCTCAGTGGCCCATATCGCAGAAGCAGTGTTGTGCTAGGCTGTCTTGGTTAGAAAAGACAGGTATCTGCTAGGGAGGGCAGGACCTCCCTTTGGAATGGAGAATGCAAACTCCCTCCCTC
>VYZR01080044.1:36982-48268 GCA_013400675.1 Oxylabes madagascariensis | reverse complement strand
TGATGCAGCCCAGAGCACAGCTGGCTTTCTGGGCTGCAAGTGCACATTGCTGAATCATGTTGAGTGTCTTGTCCGCTAGTGCTACCTCCTCAGGGCTGCTCTCAATCCATTTTCTACCCAGCCTGTACTTGTGCTTGGAATTGCCCTGACCCATATGCAGGACCTTGCATTTGGCCTTGTTGGCCTTTTTGTTCACATGGGCTTATCTCTCAAGCCTGTCAGGGTTCCCCTGGATGGCATCTGGTNGTTGTGGAGTCTCTGTTCTTGGAGGTACTTAAAAGCTGTCTCTGGCCATTGATGATTTATTTAGTCATACATTTTTATTTGAAGTCACTGGTCGGTACAGAGGGACGGTTCAGCAGAGGGAGGAGTGGGTGTTTACTGCAGCTTGGAATAGGCCCAAAAGACTGATAAAATTAATTCTGTTACTCCTACACACCAAACCCATGACAGATGCTTTTCTTCCCCTGGTGCTTTCTGNTGGGCTTATCTCTCAAGCCTGTCAGGGTTCCCCTGGATGGCATCTGGTGTGTTGACTGCACTGCACAGCTTGGTGTCACTGGAAAACTTGCTGAGGGTGCACTCAGTACAACTCTTTCACCCTCTGTAAGCTTCCTTTTTGTGTTTCAGTTTGTCTAGGAGCTCCTTGGTCATGCACTTAGGCCTTCTGGTGTTTTTGCCTAAATTCCTCTAAGTGATCTTTGAGTATAAACTGGCTTTCTTGAGCTTCACCTCCCCCTAGGGCTTTGTCCCATGATCCTTTCCAAGCAGATCCCTGAACANAATCTGCTTTGAGACTTGGCAGGCTCTGATCACATGGAAGAGCACACATAATGTGGTCACACTGTGTGAGCATGTACCCCCTTAACGGAGAAACTGAGATATGACTTTAAAGGCAGAGAAATAACCATGGGGTACAACAAAAAATGCCAATCTTTTATTAGTGTTTGGTGACTTTTTGTTAGTAGGGTAAGAGGAAAAAGGATCAAGCAATTTTTTCTTTGATTAATGATCTTATTAGAAGAAATGAAGATAACGAAAATGTCCTCTGAAACCTCTTTTCTTTATTTTCAACGTAGTTAGCAGGCCTTGCAAAGGCAGTGAGATCTTACTGAATGAGTTTCATGATTCCTGTAAAACTAGGTAAAGCATTTCTTTATGGAAATGCTGAATATGCATATTTAACCTGTCCGAAATCTTCTGGAAGTAATGGAGTGTTAGTTTAAATAATAAAATTTTTAAAAAATTATAATCTGCAACATCAAATCCTTATCAGAGTTTTCAGGTCTTTCCCATACATCATAAGAAAACGTAAGTAGCATACGAGTTTAATTTATCTGCAATTTGTACTCATTAACTTCAAGTATTAACATAGAGATCCTAATCTCAGTGGTAATTATAAGTTAATTGCTAATCTGTCCTTCCACTTAGAGAGTTCAGTTACTTCTTTTCCCTTGATTTTATATATTTGAAGTTATCTAAAAGTGATTTAATCTTTCAGATCGAGTAGTGCCTGCGCCACCTTGTTCATCTTTGGGTCCCTGGTGCTGGACCAGTCTATTACCACCTATGTACTAGATTTTGTTCCCCTTGAAGCCTTTCAAGACTCTTCTTGGCAGCTGGCTTGACAGGGCTGCTGGAGTCGAGACTGAAATGCACTCTGCTTCCTCCAGACACAGCTCAGTAAACAAGCTGTGATCCTCTGCTTGGCAGGAGGCAGAGCTGCTGCTGCTGCCAGCCTGGGAGGGGATGAAGAGCAGCAGTGATGCGTGGCAGCAAATACAATATCCTTTTCTGGGACTTTGACTTGAATAATGCATTGCTGTAATGTGGAGGTTTGTGAAATACTCGCCTGCTTCTGCGAGATTTAGTAAGAGTATGTTTAGCTTGGGCCTGGAGTACACACCAGTGGTGCACTTAGCTAAAACTGAATTACAGTGAGTGGAAAGGAATAATGTATGGCAAGTGTAGATTATGCTAATGTGCTAAGCAGTGATTTAGGCTTAAAAATACAAAAATGGAGAAAGGAAGTTTGAGGGGATTTATGATAGAATCATGGAATGGTTTGTGTTGGAAGGATCATTAAAGATCATGTAGCTTCAACCCACCCACCATGAGCAGGGACACCTTTCCCTAGACCAGGTCGCTCAGAGTCACATCCAGCTGGGCCTTGAAGGGATGGGGCATACTTTCAGGGATGGGGCATCCACAGCTTCTCCGGGCAACCTGCTGCAGTATCTCACCATCCTGTGATTATTTCCAAGACCTTCCTCTGTCTCAGTCCAACAGGTCCACATCCTTCTTATGTTTTGGGCCCAAGAGCTGTGTGCAATACTCCATGTGGAAATCTCAGGAGGGCAGAGTAGGGCGACAGATTCAGCTCCCTTGACCTGCTGGTCACACTGCTTTTGATGCAGCCCAGAGCACAGCTGGCTTTCTGGGCTGCAAGTGCACATTGCTGAATCATGTTGAGTGTCTTGTCCGCTAGTGCTACCTCCTCAGGGCTGCTCTCAATCCATTTTCTACCCAGCCTGTACTTGTGCTTGGAATTGCCCTGACCCATATGCAGGACCTTGCATTTGGCCTTGTTGGCCTTTTTGTTCACATGGGCTTATCTCTCAAGCCTGTCAGGGTTCCCCTGGATGGCATCTGGTGTGTTGACTGCACTGCACAGCTTGGTGTCACTGGAAAACTTGCTGAGGGTGCACTCAGTACAACTCTTTCACCCTCTGTAAGCTTCCTTTTTGTGTTTCAGTTTGTCTAGGAGCTCCTTGGTCATGCACTTAGGCCTTCTGGTGTTTTTGCCTAAATTCCTCTAAGTGATCTTTGAGTATAAACTGGCTTTCTTGAGCTTCACCTCCCCCTAGGGCTTTGTCCCATGATCCTTTCCAAGCAGATCCCTGAACAGGCCAAAGTCTGCTCTCCTGAAGGCCAGGGTAGTGAGCTTGCCCTTCCCATTGCCCTAAGGATCTTGAACTCCACCATTTTATGGTCACTGCAGCTCAGGCTGCGCTGGAGCTTCACATTCCCCATAAGCCCCTCCTTGCTGGTGAGAATAAGGACGGCGCAGCACCTTGGAAATGACTGGGATTGTTCAGCCTGGAAAAGAGAAGGCTTCAGGCTGACCGAATTGTAGCCTTCCAGTACCTGAAGGGAACTTACAGGAAAGATGGGGAAAGACTATTTTCAAGAGCATGTAGTGACAGGACAACGGGCAATGTGTTCAAACTGAAAGAGAATAGATTTAGACTACATATCAGGAAAAAATTCTATATTGTGAAGGTGGTGAGGCACTGAGGTGGTGAGGCACAATTGCGGTTGCCCAGGAAAGTTGTGGATCTCCATGCCTGGAAGTATTCAAGGACAGATTGGATGGGCCTCTGAGCAACCTGGTCTAGTTGACGGTGTCCCTGCCTACGGTGAGGGGCTGGAACTAGTTGATCTTTAGGGTCCCTTACAACCCAACCCATTCTATGACCTCTCCTCCTTGGCTCCTCTATCACTGAAGATGGACATTACCATCAACACATTGCAGGAACCTTCTGGATTGTTTATCCCCTGCTGTGTCCCTCCAACAGGTATTGGGGNCCACCATGAGCAGGGACACCTTTCCCTAGACCAGGTCGCTCAGAGCCACATCCAGCTGGGCCTTGAAGGGATGGGGCATACTTTCAGGGATGGGGCATCCACAGCTTCTCCGGGCAACCTGCTGCAGTATCTCACCATCCTGTGATTATTTCCAAGACCTTCCTCTGTCTCAGTCCAACAGGTCCACATCCTTCTTATGTTTTGGGCCCAAGAGCTGTGTGCAATACTCCATGTGGAAATCTCAGGAGGGCAGAGTAGGGCGACAGATTCAGCTCCCTTGACCTGCTGGTCACACTGCTTTTGATGCAGCCCAGAGCACAGCTGGCTTTCTGGGCTGCAAGTGCACATTGCTGAATCATGTTGAGTGTCTTGTCCGCTAGTGCTACCTCCTCAGGGCTGCTCTCAATCCATTTTCTACCCAGCCTGTACTTGTGCTTGGAATTGCCCTGACCCATATGCAGGACCTTGCATTTGGCCTTGTTGGCCTTTTTGTTCACATGGGCTTATCTCTCAAGCCTGTCAGGGTTCCCCTGGATGGCATCTGGTGTGTTGACTGCACTGCACAGCTTGGTGTCACTGGAAAACTTGCTGAGGGTGCACTCAGTACAACTCTTTCACCCTCTGTAAGCTTCCTTTTTGTGTTTCAGTTTGTCTAGGAGCTCCTTGGTCATGCACTTAGGCCTTCTGGTGTTTTTGCCTAAATTCCTCTAAGTGATCTTTGAGTATAAACTGGCTTTCTTGAGCTTCACCTCCCCCTAGGGCTTTGTCCCATGATCCTTTCCAAGCAGATCCCTGAACAGGCCAAAGTCTGCTCTCCTGAAGGCCAGGGTAGTGAGCTTGCCCTTCCCATTGCCCTAAGGATCTTGAACTCCACCATTTTATGGTCACTGCAGCTCAGGCTGCGCTGGAGCTTCACATTCCCCATAAGCCCCTCCTTGCTGGTGAGAATAAGGACGGCGCAGCACCTTGGAAATGACTGGGATTGTTCAGCCTGGAAAAGAGAAGGCTTCAGGCTGACCGAATTGTAGCCTTCCAGTACCTGAAGGGAACTTACAGGAAAGATGGGGAAAGACTATTTTCAAGAGCATGTAGTGACAGGACAACGGGCAATGTGTTCAAACTGAAAGAGAATAGATTTAGACTACATATCAGGAAAAAATTCTATATTGTGAAGGTGGTGAGGCACTGAGGTGGTGAGGCACAATTGCGGTTGCCCAGGAAAGTTGTGGATCTCCATGCCTGGAAGTATTCAAGGACAGATTGGATGGGCCTCTGAGCAACCTGGTCTAGTTGACGGTGTCCCTGCCTACGGTGAGGGGCTGGAACTAGTTGATCTTTAGGGTCCCTTACAACCCAACCCATTCTATGACCTCTCCTCCTTGGCTCCTCTATCACTGAAGATGGACATTACCATCAACACATTGCAGGAACCTTCTGGATTGTTTATCCCCTGCTGTGTCCCTCCAACAGGTANTCCACAGCTTCTCCGGGCAACCTGCTGCAGTATCTCACCATCCTGTGATTATTTCCAAGACCTTCCTCTGTCTCAGTCCAACAGGTCCACATCCTTCTTATGTTTTGGGCCCAAGAGCTGTGTGCAATACTCCATGTGGAAATCTCAGGAGGGCAGAGTAGGGCGACAGATTCAGCTCCCTTGACCTGCTGGTCACACTGCTTTTGATGCAGCCCAGAGCACAGCTGGCTTTCTGGGCTGCAAGTGCACATTGCTGAATCATGTTGAGTGTCTTGTCCGCTAGTGCTACCTCCTCAGGGCTGCTCTCAATCCATTTTCTACCCAGCCTGTACTTGTGCTTGGAATTGCCCTGACCCATATGCAGGACCTTGCATTTGGCCTTGTTGGCCTTTTTGTTCACATGGGCTTATCTCTCAAGCCTGTCAGGGTTCCCCTGGATGGCATCTGGTGTGTTGACTGCACTGCACAGCTTGGTGTCACTGGAAAACTTGCTGAGGGTGCACTCAGTACAACTCTTTCACCCTCTGTAAGCTTCCTTTTTGTGTTTCAGTTTGTCTAGGAGCTCCTTGGTCATGCACTTAGGCCTTCTGGTGTTTTTGCCTAAATTCCTCTAAGTGATCTTTGAGTATAAACTGGCTTTCTTGAGCTTCACCTCCCCCTAGGGCTTTGTCCCATGATCCTTTCCAAGCAGATCCCTGAACAGGCCAAAGTCTGCTCTCCTGAAGGCCAGGGTAGTGAGCTTGCCCTTCCCATTGCCCTAAGGATCTTGAACTCCACCATTTTATGGTCACTGCAGCTCAGGCTGCGCTGGAGCTTCACATTCCCCATAAGCCCCTCCTTGCTGGTGAGAATAAGGACGGCGCAGCACCTTGGAAATGACTGGGATTGTTCAGCCTGGAAAAGAGAAGGCTTCAGGCTGACCGAATTGTAGCCTTCCAGTACCTGAAGGGAACTTACAGGAAAGATGGGGAAAGACTATTTTCAAGAGCATGTAGTGACAGGACAACGGGCAATGTGTTCAAACTGAAAGAGAATAGATTTAGACTACATATCAGGAAAAAATTCTATATTGTGAAGGTGGTGAGGCACTGAGGTGGTGAGGCACAATTGCGGTTGCCCAGGAAAGTTGTGGATCTCCATGCCTGGAAGTATTCAAGGACAGATTGGATGGGCCTCTGAGCAACCTGGTCTAGTTGACGGTGTCCCTGCCTACGGTGAGGGGCTGGAACTAGTTGATCTTTAGGGTCCCTTACAACCCAACCCATTCTATGACCTCTCCTCCTTGGCTCCTCTATCACTGAAGATGGACATTACCATCAACACATTGCAGGAACCTTCTGGATTGTTTATCCCCTGCTGTGTCCCTCCAACAGGTATTGGGGTGGTTGAAGTCCCCCATGAGGGTCAGGGATTGTCAATGTTGCATCTGCTTGGTCTTCCTGGCCAGGTGACCTCTAGTAGGCTGTAATGTCACCTGTCCCTGCTGTCAGTTTCATCCTGACCCATAAGCTCTTGGTCTGCCCCTCATCCCTTACCATTTAGAATTGATAGAGTTTGTCTCCATTTTCTTCACATCATAGATCAAATTTGAAAGGGCTTTCTCTGAGAATTTCCCATTCATTATAAGAAAAAAATAATCATGCTAGATGTTAGTTCTTCTTCTAGCTTTGTTCATCAGCCTTTAGATCTATGAATATTCCTGTGGCAAGATATTTAAGGACCCTAATATTAGTTGAAAGGTTAGGATTTTCCTCCTTTTAAGTGAATTAAAAACTGTTCAGTAACATCATTGATCAGATCCTTGATAAGATTGCAGGCATACTTTGGCATCAGTACTTCTACATAGTCAGCGCCAGAATACTCAAGTGCAGTCATGTGTCTTATATCTAGTGTGCAGAGCAGGCAGGCCTGCCTTATTTAAATAAGGCTCTAGGTAGGTATAAATACTAGAAATTCTTGTGCTGTTTTAAAATAAAGTATCTGAGGATAAAGTCTTCACGTATCTTTAAGGTTACTTGCTGTCAACTTGTTTGCCAAGAAAAAAACTTCAAGACTCCCAAAATCTTTCTGTCTAGCTCACACATAAGGAAACTTTCAATTTGTGGGTTAAATTCTTTTTTCTGGCATTAAACACATCTCTTTTTTTAGTATTCTGGAGCTTTCTTCTGTAGCTGCTTAACATAATAACATTCTAGTATTTTGAGCTTAAAAACTGAAATTGAAAGAGCAGTAGAAAACATGCTGTTACCATCTTTGCTATTAGTGATAAACAATATTCATTGTGTTCCGTTCATGGAAATCCAAGGATTTGTTTATTTTACAATACAATTTTCTTCTTGTCCTTTTTTTTTTTTTTTTTTTTTTTTTTTTTTAACCAATTCACAGTCTTAAAACATACTAAATAGTTCTTTCTCTTTGACTTCATTATGTATGACTTTATCTTTAGTATGGTCTGCATGAGTTAAAGAGCAGTTGCTAAATCTCTTATTAGCTTTATGCTAATCATTCATAAACCTTAATACCCTTTGCAAGCAAAGATTTCACTCCTTAGGAAAAAGTCTGCATATTTTGTATATTGTATAGTGAATAGCGTCCCTACTCACTTCTGGGGGTTTGGAACTAGATAGTCTTTAAGGTCCCTTCCAACCCAGGCCATTCTATGATTCTGTGATAGGAAGCAGGTGAAGGTAACACTTCCGATGTTGTGCTAGAGGGCTACTTTGGTTTCCTAGACATGCTCACAAGCATGGTAATGTGAATAATAGAAGTGCCATTTCCATAAAGGGAAAGTTGAAAAAAAAGTGTTATTTGAATGGTAACGATAATCTACATAAAGTGATTTTTTTCCTGCTAATGGATAACTAAGAAGTGCATGTGCAATATCATGGATGTGTTAAATTTTCCCATTGTTTGCACAATCTAAACGTGTGTGAAATACAGTCGTATAGTTGTGGTTGTCTTGTTACACTTCTCAGTTCCGTTGAGCTTTGCGGTGGGGATTTAAAAACACAACTTCCTCCTTACTGCCTTTGATGTAACTTTTGATATCGGGATATCGGGCTTCTGTAATTCCAAATCGCATGTTCAGTTTTTCCGTCTTGGTCGAAGTGGCAGCCTTGAATTGGGTGCTGGTGGGAGGGCAGGGCGGGAGGGCACGTTGCCGTGTTCCTGCAGGAGATAAAATACATTAGCTGGCAGTGGCAGGCTCTGTCCAGAGCAGCGCCATCTCCCGCAGGCTCCGCGGGGCAGGAGCGCGGGGCGCGCTGACAGCGGTGCGGGGTGGTCGGTGCCGTGCGGGGCGGGGCGGTGCGGTGCGGGCGGTGCCGTGCGGGGCGGTGCGGTGCGGTGCGGGCGGTGCGGTGGGAGCCGTGAGCGGCACCTCCCGGCTCCCCGCTGCTGCAGCCATCCAACGCGGGCCGAGCCACCGCTGGCTGCCGGGGTGAGCGCCCAGCCATTCTTCCGCCTTCACTTCCTCGGCTCTTTAGCCCCCATTGAGCGTGGAACAGTGGCGGGGGACAAAAGCTGTATACACTGTACAAACAGAGCACTAAAGCGGCAGTACACTGACTCATTCTTCGCTCTGTGTGAGAACTGAGGGGGACTCTATTCACCGCCTTTGTGCCGGTGTCTGTCAACAGCGCTGTTTGAGGCCAGCCCCATTGTGCCGGCCAATGTTTCTTATTGACCCGAGTCTGTGCCCGCAATGTTCCCAGGGTCGAAGTTGCGAGCGAGAGAATGTTTGAAAAGGGGTAATCGTGGGCTAAATGCGTTTTGCTGCATTGTCGTCTGACCTATTAAATCTAAACTGCGGTCCGCGTTCATGCAAACAGGTAATTATGTAGTCACAGCTGCAGCTATTGACATCTGGTTACCGCCCCGTGGAAAAAGGGGATGGGGTGCTCGCCTCTCCCTCCAGGCTCTCAAACGCTGAACTTTAATGATATTAACTGAAAATAGAAGGTGGATTAGCAAGACTGACAGGTCAACAAGGTGGATACTTTATCCAAGTAGGCAGAAATAAGTCTGCGTGCAGTTGCTCGGGTATTTCTGGTGCCTTATGCATCAGATTTTTCCCATAGCTGCAGGCTTGGCTGGGCTCTAGAACCAGTTATTATTTAAGTGTTTTAGATCAGGAGAAGCAGCAAAATACTTCTGTCATCCTGTTGTGCAAAACAGTTCTGCAGCCACATTTATTTTTTATTTATTTTTATTTTTTTACAAGCAGCTTGCAGTAGTTCTGGTCGCCATAGAGAGAGTTGCCAGGATTTCCAGATAACAGACCCTCATTATCAATAATTTGGCATTTCAAAATTTAGTGGTACGTGTACAAGGGTGATAAAACATTCCTGGCCATAAATTATTTTAGGCAACTGGTTTTTCTTTTAATGTACTTTGGAACTGAGGGCGTAGTATTTGCATGTAAATTAGTCTGACACATCCTCTTTCTCATCCCCCTCCGCTCTCTCCCTTTCTACTGGGAGGGAAGAGATCTCTGCACATAGCATACAGACTTATCAAAACAGCTTGCTTTTCTGTCCTGCACCACTTTCAGCACTGGGATAGATAACAACCACTATAGAAATTAGGATAGAGGGCTACAGGGTCCTGAGTGACTTTCATGGCACATCAAAGCTGGGAGCACAGTCAGTTCTGGGCAGCCCTGGGTGCAGGGCAGGAGAGAAGTGCAGCCAGCTGATAAATCCCTCCTTTAAGGGTCACTTGCAGGAATGAATTGTTACCTGCTTCTCCTTGCATTTGCATCCCAGTGTTGCTCCTCAGGAGTCAATTATTCTGAAGTGCTGTTGCAATGTGGACTGTCATGAAACGGGGAGAGTAGGTGTTACATATCATGATACAACTATATAGATGCAGATACATGGATGTAATCTTCCAATATATGATCTTCTAGCATTATGGGAGGACTGTAATCGCCAAAAGAGGGAAAGGGTCTCCTTTAAAGGTATATCCACGGTTACAGATCAGAGAACTGGTTCTTCATTCATGGAGCAGGGAGGAAGAAAAGTGTATGTAGAAATGTGTTGGCATTACCGTGTTTTTCAGGCAGAGGACAGTAGAGAAAGACTGAGTCCATCTGCCTGCAAAAGGCAGTTAAATTGCATCTTTACAGTTATTTGATTCTGTGGCTCTTCAATACTTACTGCCGCAGGAAAGAATAAATTTTCTTAGTAACATTTCTAGGCTATACCAGGACTATATACAGTCTCTGCTGCCTCTGCATCAACACAGTTTTTTCCAAATATATAGAAAGTTCTATTTGTGCATACCGTGGTAGATGTATTAAGTTCATAAAAATACTAAACAGGCTTAGGAATTTGTTGTTTTTCACTTATGTAGCTCTGTCTTCTAAACCACTTGCCCTTTTCTCTGCTTAAAAAATGAATATTCAAAATAAAGTATTTCTTTTTCAGTACCTGCTGTGATTTTTTAGTATAAACGGAGTACCAAGGAATGATGTAATCTAAAGGACTCAATTGTCTAAATCAGTGTTCTCTTCAGCAGTATTATCTGTAGAGGAGATAAATGAGACTGAAAATTTATCCTATAGAGGTCTGTAAATGCCTTACACTCCTTAAAATACTTTAATTCTATAACTGAGAAAACCCTTTCCACTTCAAATATGAAAAGTCAGCATGAATTTGAAATGGGAATTCTTAGCAGAGATCAAGAAGCTTCCTGGTTAAATTGTCTTTTTCCCTGTCTTTCCTAATAAATAAAACTTGATCAAACTTTTAATTTGGGTACTCCGGTTTTGATGTCGTGTGCATCCTGTGATGTCTCAGCTGTAATTCTCAACTGTCTCTTTATGTAATTCAAAATGAGTTATAAGAATACACTTTTCAAAGAGGCAGAGTTGACTTTTTTTGGATATGTCACCCAACTTGCTGCAAAAGGCATTAACCATTGCAGCATTCTTGTATGTTTGGAAGGTGGTGCTGTATAAGGAAAGAAAAGTTGAAAAGTTGAAATATTTAAGTTGAAAACTTGGATATATAAGTTATTATATGCTCAGTAGTTTGGAGCAATAAGGTAGTAACATCAATGTAATCAAGGGAAGTCTTGCATAGTATACATAATTTAGCCCCATGCTTCAGCAAACAAGACATTATAGACAAAATTCTTATAGTTCTAGACAAAATAAGAGAGCAGAAATAAAGAGTTCTTGGATGTGCACTGAAGACTGATTACCTGCACATGCAATATGT
>VYZR01080041.1:15142-29834 GCA_013400675.1 Oxylabes madagascariensis | reverse complement strand
GGCTCCTTCCGCCGGGAGCGGCGGCGCGGCGCTCCCTGGGCACCCGGGGGCCGCAGTTCGCCTCCCTGCTCCCGAACTCGCCCGCTCCGGACGGGCCGTGCCGGTGTCAGGACGTTCCCGTGCCCGGCGAGGCGCCGCTGCGGGCCAGCCCTGAGAGCGACCGGCTTTTGGGGGCAGCTGCTCTTAGCAACTCGCCTTCCCGCCCCTGTCCGCGCACCCCTGGATATCCCTTCCACCCACGGTTCTCCAACGCCTCATATCAGGTGCCTTTACTCCAGATGTCTTGGGAAACGCGAGCGAGGTGTTGGCTGCTTCGCCGCAACCTCTGCCCCTTGCTCGAAGCTGAGGAAGGGACAAAGCCGTGATGAGCGCTGCGAGGGGCTGCCGAGCTCGCCCCGCCGCCCCGGGCCTTACCTGGTCCCGCTGGGCGCTGCCGCGGGGAGCAGCGGGGATTTCAGCCTGACGGAATCGTTCGCAGAGATGGAAATACCCGAACCGGCGTTTCGGGTATCTTCTCCCTTTGGTCTAAAACGTTAGTGCAAATACTGCAGGTGCCTGCCTTTCATTTAAATAAAACTTTGCTTAAATTAAATTAAAGGGGGAAAAAAAAAGCAGCGAAACTAAAACCACCACCCCCGAAAAGCCAGCCAACCAACCAACCGAAAACCAAACCAAACTAATCAAAGCAAACCCCCCACTTCACAGCCTAATCCGTTTCCGCAGCTGGATGCACACACGCACGTGTGCTGTGAAGGAGCGGCTGGCGCTGGTGTGCCCGGGACAGGTCCCTTGGAATCGTGGGCAGAGGCCAGAAGTGCGTGTATTTTAACGAATGCCTTAAAATCGCATTTTGTGCCGGTCGTCAGCATACGCTGTTTGACTTCTGCTGGGGCAGCTGTTCCCGAAATGAGCTTTTACATATAAATAAGCTTTCAGATTTCATAGGAATTAGGATTTGCCGGGGCAGAAAATCAAGTGCGGGTGGGCGTTGCGGCCAGCCCTGAGAGCGACCGGCTTTGGGGGCAGCTGCTCTTAGCAACTCGCTTTAGGGTGGTTTTTTTCTGTTGTTGTTGTTTTTTTGGTTTTTTTTGGTTTTTTTTTTTTTAGGTCCCATAAAGACCACTTCTAGGTCTCTTTGTGAAATATCTCTTGGTATGATTGAAAATAAATATATCTGAGAACTCTGCGATCCGTTCAGAGATATGGGGCCCGTAAAAGCAAAATAGGGAGCATGACCGGGTAAGTTATTCGTAATTTATGGCTTTTCCGGAGTTTAATTCAAGCAAAGTACAGAACTGGTGAGAACACGATACCCCTTTCCCCCACAGCTTTGATCGTCCCAGGAACACATTTTTGTGCTTCCCACACAGGATAAAGGTGGCGATGTTTTCTTCATGACAGGGTCTTCTCCTACGGGAGGATCTCAAACGCGAAATTATGCAAGGCGGATGATGAAGATGTCAGGAGCTTCTGCTGGCGTTTCTCTCAGCTTCTCAGGATCCTGAGATCTTGTCAAGAAATTGCTGCTCTCTCCACAGCTAGAGGTGCCCTCGGGCGGGTCGGTCTCACTTCGCCTCCGTGACAAAGGCCGCCAAAAGGTGTGTCCTGAGCTCTCCTCCCGTGCGGGGTCTCCCGCAGGTGCGGTCTGCTCGGCACAATTTTTGTGGCAACCCTCGGTCCCATTTCCTTAGAGCGGAGGTGTTTAAGAGAGAAGGGACACTTGCTCTATTTTTGTTTTTAAAGGAAACACCTGCGCAGCCCAAGGGCGCGCAGGGGCGATGGCAGCCGCGGGGCGGGCTGGCTGTCCCGCCTCCCTGCGAGCCACCGGGGCACCCCCGCTCGCCTCCCGGTGCTCCCGCCGCCAGCCCCGCTCCAGCCGGGCCTGCGGAGGCGGCACAAGAGCGGAGCTCAAGCCCGGCCGGGGCGGGGGAGATGGTGTTGGCTAGTCCTGGGCTATTGTTTCAACTTCTCTGGTGGCGAGAGCAAATTGCTCCGCAGAAACTTTTATCACACGGGCTGGGGTGTTTGTCGCAGTGAAATGTCCCGGGAATACCTTCCTCCGGAGGTCGAGGGACAGGCAGGAAGAGCAGGGAGAGGCATCCCATTAATGCCGGGAAATACGGGAAATGCCTGAACCGAGGGAGACTGGGTGCCCTGCCACACAGCCCCACAGAAACCTCTCTGTCCTTTGTGTGAAGAAAGGCTTTGTACAAAGATCAAAAAGGACAGAAGAAAGCACTAATTAAATTTTAAGCCCTATATTCCACTTGGGTAGGAAGGACCCTTCCTGTGCCTTGCAGTTCACTCGCTGGGAAAATACATTCACCCATCCTCATTGCACTTCGCCGTTACCTCCTTTCTACATTTTTCTTTCCTCTTTTTCTTTCGTTTCCTGGTGGTTTGTGTTTCTGTCTTGTCCCTGCATTCCTTTCACAAAGCTTTCCTTTACACCCTCTTCACAAAGGCTACTTAAATCATCCTCCAAACTCTTTGGCACTGACTTGTGCATGTCACCTTCAATTTTATATTCAAGAGGTTCTGAGCTGTGCTTGAATTTTTTGGTTTGAAACCATGCTGTCTTGGGAACAGCATTAAGGGGTTGCCAGGACTGCTGGTATGAGACAGGCAAACCGAGGCCAGGCTGATGGAGCACGCACATGTGCCTGGTGCTGGGCAGCCATCTGTAGCAAGGCTGTTTGATGCCTCAGAGACAGGTGATTTGGAGGCACCTTAGAGAGGTACATGCAAATGTTACATTGCCCGTGCACACAGCGTTTTTCCTGACATCATGGCTCAATTTGTTAATTCACACCATCACCTTAGTTAGGCTCCTTTATGAAACATTAGTTTTTGTTTTGTTCCCAAATTACTGTCTTGCTAGTAAAACAAACAGAATCTTAGGAAAAACACTTAGGAAAAACACGTCGAATAAATAAAAACATTCAAGGCAGAAGAAGGAAGCAAATGATTGTGGAAGCAGCACCTATAGCAAAGACTGTAATATGGGATTTTTTGATACCCTCTGTGCTGGGTGGCAGGGGAAACGCTAGTTTATGTAAATGTAAGTGCATGCATGCAGATATATAGTATTAACCAGCACCAGGGAGCAGGCTGGAGCATTGGAGCTCTGCCACTGTTCCTGTCCTGCTGCTGAAGTGCTCCTTGGCAGCCCTCTGTCTGCCAGCACCTGCTGGGCTCTCAGCACAGGGTAACTCCAGCCTGGAATCAACATTGCCTCCTTCCTTTGGAGGCAGGGTGCTCACACGCACGGACAGGCACCAGACCACGGCAGATGGCCAAGGCCCGAGGGGACACCTCAGCAGGGACTACAGGGACAGCAGGCACCTTGCCTGGCATTGCACAGCCTGGAGCACTCTCCAGGAAGACTTTTCTGGAGTGGGCTCTTTGCCACATCCAGAGGCAGTGTGGAATCACCTCCAGTGGACCAGCCTAGCAGCCTGAGCGCTGAGGAAGACAGGTGGCTGCATCCAGTTCTCCCCTTTCAAGACTTCAAGCATTGAACTACCAAAAACTTCCGATGGGAAGCAAACCATCATCTACCTGCAGTTTATACCTCTTAGAGTAGCAATTTATTTTATACAGTAACTGCAGAGCTCTGTGATGAGGGACTAGATGTGAGTCTCTGCCCTCTCCTGTCAGGGCCTTCCCCATGAAATGGGAGAAGACCACCCATCTCTCACCATGATTAGTACTGATCTCACCTCTGTCCTGTCCTGTTGTGTGCTCTCCAGAGTAACCTGAGAGAGGCTTGGTCCTTATGAGGATGTCTGAAGAGATTTTCTTTTTCAGGATAAAATTTTAACTACGTTTGTTACTGTGGGTTCTATTACTGTATTAATTCAAATAATTATCTTATATGTTTCACTGACATGAGGATAAAAGAGGCCTGGGCACAAAATAACATGGGTAGGGGCAAACAGATTAAATTTACTTCATACGTGAATTTTAAAAACATGTAAAATTGTAATGATTATTTCAGAAGTAGTTAATGGCTCTGAATTAATCCTTGGATGCTTAGCTTGGGATATTATGAAGACCTTTGTGAGCTTGGAGGTGTATTTTTATAAACATTTTGAAAACTTTTTTTGTGTTAAACATTGAGGACTCTTAAATAATTAATGAAGACAGGGATGGGGCCCTGCTTCCACTTGCTGCCCATTCACTCTTCTGTTTCACTTGGTGCAGCAATACCATCACGTGCAGGAGTAAACTGTCAGTCAGAAAATTGCTTTTGTACACTGAGAACTGAGGATGCTGATCTCTGTGGCAAAACACAGAGAAAGGTGTGTGCTTTCTGGAAACAGAATTTCAAATCCTTTGTTTGTAGCCAGCACCTATAGTCTGAGGGTTCATTCATCTGTTCAGCCAAGAGGCTGCAGATACTGCTTCCTGTTTCATGGGCACACATTTCTTGGGGAAATATGTGTCTTTTTGTAAGCAAGGTGCATTTTTCTGTTCGATATAAACATTATGTTAATCCTGAATGGAAGTGCCCCATCAGAGCCTGCCTGTAGTCATATGGCTGTTGTTGAATGTGTGGCTTCTGTTATTCCTGGCTCTGTAGATGGTGAACATGCTGTTCCTTCCACTTCCTTTGGTAACGGTCATCTGCACATTTTGAGGGTAATCCAGGGCACCACACACACACACTGTAGCCATTCTTAAAAACACGAATTCTTCATCTTTCCTTCATGAGCACTTACATTTGCACACAATATTTGCAAGTCTTCATAAATTAAAAAGATATTTTCTGACTAACTTTATAAAGTGGAGATACAGTGAATTCAGTTTAACCACTTTAACCCCTTATAATTGGAATAGAATGGGACAAGCAATATCTGTGGGTTGGAATTTGAATTGGTACCTTTTCTCTTGATTGTAAAATATCCAGGAAAAAGGGATAATTGAGAAATATTTGTAAATGTGCATGACATGCGAAGATCCTCTGTAATGCGCTTTTATTGCTTGTCCAGAAAAGTACGTGTTGTCAAAACTAGCCAGTACTTGGCCATTTTGATAAGCAGAAATATGTGGTGGATTGCCCAAAATCAGAATCATGCAAACCCATTTGTAACTCTTGTTTCACTGGGCTTTTGAATGTAATGAACTAATGGAAATGAAACCTAGCTGTTTTTCACTAATTGAATGAAAAAAACCATGGTTTTGCTGAGCATGATTTAATCATCTACAGAGATGGTTGAAAAGGGCCAGTTTTCAGTTTCTAGAAAGAACAGACATTATGATACCTGGATCTCTGTATTATTATAATCTTTTGTTTAAAATATTTTTTGCAGAATTCTAATGGTGGCAAAGTAAACAGATCTATGATATCTATTTAGATACCATTATATCTTTATTTAATACTGAGATTCTGGTAGCACTTAGAGATTTCAGAAATAATTGTTTTTCTGTCATGTTCAATGCAATATAGGCTTGTGGGAGAATAATTGTTGATCCAGGGTAGTTCGTAGTCCCTAGATATGAAATGCCTCTTTTTTAAAATCAAGGACACTATGATCTATCACTTATAGGGATGAAATTTCAGTTCGGATTTCACTTTGGCATGTATTGTAAGCTTTTATGTGGGTTTTAAAATATTTTTATAGTTTCTACTTCGATGTAAAAAAAAAATATCTGACACTTGTTGTTAAATCACTATTTTTTACACTTGGAGCTTGATTTATTCTCCAGAATTCTCATATCAGTCTACCAAGTGGTAGACTTGGGTTTTGACTTTTTTGCAGCTGAATTACTACCCATCTCCAGCAACAGATGGAGCTGTAAGTATTTTTCTCTCTATTAGTCCTTCACGGTTCTTTTTTCCCCCTTCAGTAATTATTTGAATATATTTTCTTAAAATGGGAATTTTTTACCACAACACTAATTTAACTCCAAGTTATGTACTGCTAGAAACACAACTGCTCCAGTAACTTCATCCAAGGTATTGTAATAAATATGGTAGAATAATTCATGTAAATTAGAATTGTAATAAATGTATTAAATNTCTCTGAGAGACACCCCACCGATTCCCGGGCTCGGTGATGCATTAATTGGGTATTATTAAATTAATTATTGTGGCTGAATTAAATTATATAAATGTCGTCATAATAAATCATTATTATTATTAAAATTCGGCTATCTCATTTATAACAGTATGGAAAGGGTGGGCAAGTTACAGAGCTGAAAGCAAATTGCTTGCATTTTTCTTTCTCTGAAGGCATTGGCAAGTGTCAACCTTTTTTCTTCCTGCAAAAGTAAAGAGCTGTGGAGAGTTCATGGCATCAGAGAATGGTGGCTAAGGATGCCTGGATTTGTCTGGTGGCTGGTTTTGTGTAAAGGTGAAGGGGTTCTTGGTAAGATTGTTTAACTCTTCTTGAATTAGGCAAAAAGAAGACTTCCCCCCGTGCATTTCCTTTGCAACAAAAATGATGGTTTAAAACTAGAATTATCCTGAAACCCATCCTTAGCCAGGTTCATCACTCATCTCTGCTTGGGCATATAACTGGAGGGCAGCCATGGATAAGAGAGCAAAAATGCCACCTACACAGGGATGTGTGGAGTGATGGTTTCCTTGAAGGGTAGTGGTCCTAGTCTGGATGGCTGAGTCTCATAGCCTCAGACTGACTCTGGGGGTGAAACACCTTCCGTGGTGAAATCCTGCCTTTCAGAGGAATGCCTAATACTAAGGGTAGATGGTTTTAAGCTCCTCTAAGGATGTACTGAAGGCTTTTTATATTTTAAACTCTATGAGCATGTGTGTTTGGCCTTTTGTGAAGCTGTTCTTTGAGCCATTTCGGTGTATGCACTGGTATGGGAAGAGACAAGCCTGCTTCCTTTTGAAAGAACACAAGTTAGAGAGGAGAAAGCAAACAGTAAATTGGCCTTTAGCTCTGCCAGCTCCAGTCAATTCAGAGAGATGATATATTGTACCAAGAGTATTCAGCACAGTGTAGGAATGAATAACTAATTTCTTTAAAACTTCTTCAAGTGAATGGTAGTCCTGAGATACCAGAGATTTCTGGATTAATTCCTTTAGGTTTTATTGATTTTTATTTCTGTCTTTTAACACTGTATTCTGTCTTGTTAAATGAGTCCTTAAAACCTATTCAGATCATGAAATCAAAGAGAGGAAACATTTTCCCATCCAAAACAGCAGAGATTAAAAGATAGAAAAAACAATGCTTCTTTTATTTTAAAAAGTCATGCTGAAAGATGAATACAGATTTTCATTTTGGTGCAAAACTTTTTTTTTTTTTTTTTCCCTGTCAGCTATTGCCAGTTTAAAAGAGATATGAAATATTTTGAAATAAAGAAGCAGTACAGAAATGAATGGCCATTCCTTTTCTTCTCATGGAGAGAATTTTTAAAAACAGGTGTTGCTGTAACCTTTTGCAATATAAATTCAAGATATTTTATTCACATATAGCTAGGGTAGTTTTGTAGGACTAGGATCTCTCTGAGCCCCTAAGTTCAGAAGGCTTGGAAAAATATTAAGAGTAGCATGGGTTACGGTAGAATTGCTGGAACTGTTTAGGATGACAATGTTTACTTTGATTTCTCTGAGACTCACACCCTGTAAAAGATTTAAAGGCCATAAACTTGTACGCTTTGTTCTCAGATTTTTGTTTTAATTCCTTCTGGTTTTACTTATATTTATTTCCTTTCTTTTGACGCTGCTGTCTGTGTTGGCTCTTAAAATCTTACTCAGATCATGATATCAAAAGAGAGGAAGTATGTTCTTGTATTGTCCAGCTTGGCAGGCGGATTCGTAAGTTCTGAAAATGGGAGTGTGGCAAAGGATTTGAAGTTCCTAATTTGTTACCTCAAGTATCATCACTACTCACTGTCTCTGAATTCACGTTCATTAGTATATAGCATAACTTTTGCTACTGTGATTTAAGTACTTTCTTTTTGTAGTAACAATTGTGACACATTTTGACTATTATTGTTAGAAAAGGATAGATTTTAAGTTTTATATCTGAACTAAAAATGAAAGCATTTTATTTTAATTTGTTCACAAACTAATTATTGGTGTTTTATTTTACATTAGGGTTTCAATTAAAAATAATGGAATTTTGATTGAAAATGTGAACGATTTTATTTTTAGAGCCTTGAAACCCCTTTGCTTTTCTAAAATTAAGTATCTGACTTTGGTACATTAGAATATTCTAATATTACTATGAGTTAAAGATAAAAATATCAGATTTTTTTCACCAGATTTAATCTTACTTTCTAGAATATCTGTCTGCAGTTCTGTTTTCTCAATAATTCACTATTCATAAAAAATATAGTTCTTCAGGGGTTTTTTTCAGTTTTATGCATTTGCTCATGTGTGTGAAATAAGTCCTGTAGGAAATATTTACATATCAAATATTACATCACCTGATAATTAATGGTCAGTACAAATAGCTTAATCCATAGTTAATTAAAACATAGTTAATAGTGTGACTCAAGTGTCCACAAAGCCAAGTATTTTTTGGTACTTTCTTGCCAGCAGCAGATATGACAGTCTCACTTTCTTTTTCCCCATGGATATGTCTCTCCAAGATATCTGCTTTTATTAGCAGCATTTGATCTCTTTCTAATGAGGTGACCACATTACAGTTTTGTCAAATTCTTTCCCAAGAATGGTACTTCGTGTTCAGATTTTTTGTTCATGTCGCACAGTGTGACAAAAAGGGCTGCTGCAACCCTCAGAAGTTGATTTATTTCAAGTACTCCTTGCTGGGAAAGATTGTTTTTATTTTTTGGTTGTATATGTATTTTTAATTTTTACAGTGGATCATTAAACTCTCAATTTTTTGTTTGCTTATACTGCAGTCATTTAATTAACATTAATTGGTTACATTAAAATTAAGAATGTTTTCTATGAAACTATGCTAAAGGAATGCTTAAATACACTTTTTAAATGTTTCTGATCCAAATATGGACAATTTCTTAAAAGAACACTGGTAGGAGGTCCATTCTTCAGTTTTATAAACATTTCTGTGCCTCACTAAGGCCCACAAGACCTGGGATAAGGCCAATGTAGACCAAATACAAGTTGGCTGATACATGTGCAGGACTTAAGGCCAATATAAATGCATCTATGAAATGCATGTGTATGAAAAATCTGGGGAAAACGGTTTGAAGAAGACCACCAACAAATAGATCACACATGAACATTTCTTTCATGTGCCTGAAAGAGAATCATTACAAATCTATTTGGACAGCTTTATTTGTAGATTGTAATTTACCATAGGGCAGGAGAGAAAATGGTGTTTTACAACTATGTGAGATACAGGAGATGTAAAAAATAACCTATTATGCCACATTGTGGAGGAACATATTAATTTTTCAAAGAAGTTTTTGTAAGTGAAGCAGTTGATAGAATGGAAGAAATAAATGTCTAAATTTATGATGTTACTTTGTAATATATGTCTAAAGAAATGTTCAATCATTTAGCAAATGCTACGCAGAAATGCTAAGCTGAACTGATAAAATGTGTGCAAGTTACCACTACAAATGCTGTACTTCATCAGAAGATTTTAATAATTCATTAGGTGCTTGAAAGATAATCCAAATAAAAGAAAAATCCAGTTCTATCTGCTAGGTAGCAGATGAAAGAGGGGTTGGTAAAAGACACAGGGGCTGCAGCCCATAGTCGTGTTCACGAGTAATTCTGAAGTCTGTGACAGTGAGCACTGTTCTGCCTTAGCAAGAGTTGCAGATTTGCATTGTTTATTAGAATTAATTCTGTACTCTAACTTTCAAAGGGAAATGTCACACTAATGCCAGCATTTATCGGTATCCAGCAAAATTTAGAGACAATGAACCCTTGCTCTTTCAAAATCAAACACTCCATGAAGCAATTCTTTCCCCAGAAAGGGATTTGAACTCATTGTCACATCTGGCATATGCAAAGCCACATCTAACTGTTTTGGGTTTTTTCTTTGCTTCCAGGAGAAAAAAGATCAAATGCAGAAAAAACTCCAAACAAACCACCTCGCTTCATAACCCAAGCTACAAAAAATATATTGTGCTGCAGCTGAACCTCCCTTCCTGAGTTTCCCCGTCCTTTGTTTTTGGAGATAATGCTTTCTTTTAATTGTTAACAATTATTAGATTCACATTTTATGCATTTTTATAATGGCAATCTGTTAATTTATTTGAAAATCTCTACAAGTTTAATGACATTTAAGTTTTTAATTTTTAATTTTGTGATTCAACTGTCAGTAAAAATTTAAAATCCAAACTGTATAATTTCTTGGGGACAATATGTAGTACTGAATTAGATAAGTTGATTTTCTCATTGGGAAACACAGTGGTAAGACACATTTCTTCAGGTTTTTGAATAAAATTTTGAAGAAAATACAATGTCTGAAGTGTATTTCATAGTATAAGTTTTGTCACATTCTTCAAATACGAGATGACACCATAATGATGTCAAGTCGTTAAATGGCATGCACATGGATGCCGTTGACAAGTAGAAACTGTAATGGGAATGTTGGATATTACCCTATGGGAAATATTCATTACCCCCTTATTTTGGACTTCAAGTTCATCTGATAATTTAGTAGAAGGAGTAATTTCATTCAGATGTGCTTCATTGAAAACAGAAGAGAACAAATGAAGCCTACCTTCCTTTTAATGTGGGGACCCCTCCCTAGTGTAATTGATATCTGGCAGAGACGTACAATATGAATAGTGAGGTTGAACAAGGGCGAGTGCTGAATCCTGCCCTTGGGTCACAGCAACCCCTGTAGTGCCCTACAGGCTGGGGACAGAGTGGCTGGAAAGCTGCCTGGTGAAGGACCTGGGAGTGCTGGTCAAGAGCAGCTTGGCATGATCCAGCATGTGCCTAGCTACCAGGAAGGCCAGTGGCATCCTGGCCTGTATCAGCAATAGTGTGGCCAGCAGGACCAGTGATTGTCCCCCCCTTCTCAACACTGCTGAGGCCGCATCTCCAATCCTGTGTCCAGTTCTGGGCCCTCCATTACAAGAAAGACACTGAAGTGCTAGGGCATACCCAGAGCAGGGTGAACGGTCTGGAGCACAAGTTATGTGAGAAGCAACTGAGGAAGCTGGGGGTGTTTAGCCTGGAGAAAAGGAAGCACAGGGGTAACCTTATCCCTCTCTACAACTGCCTGAAGGGAGACTGTGGCCAGGTGGGGATCAGTCTCTTCTCCCGGGCAACTGCCCACAGGACCAGAGGAAATGTCCTCAAGCTATGACAGGGGAGGTTCAGGCTGGACAACATGAAGAATTTCTTAATTGAAAGGGTGGTCAGACATTGGACCAGGCTGTCTAGGGCAGTGGTGGAGTCACCATCCCTGGAAGTGATGAAATGACTGGCCACTTAGTGCTGTGGTTTAATTGGCATGGTGGTATTGGGTCCAAAGGTCGGACTCAATGATCTTGGAGGTCTTTTCCAGCCTCAATGATTCTAGTCAATGACTCTTTTCTGTGATTCTGTGATTTAGGAGATGACAGTCCTCTCTTCCATAAGTAAGTGCCTTTAGTGATCTTGTGCCTGGGACCCCATTTGCTGTTTCCTGCCATGCCATGGAGACCCAGGGATTCTGGCCACTCATAAATACTCTATTTCCACAACTGATAGGGAGTAAAGCATAATTTGTTTTGCACTGTGTGTAAAACTGAGTTGCACATATCAGCACTGATGAAAGTTATGGAAAAGGCTGTTAAATGTGAGAGATGATTTTGCACTGAAAGTTGAAATCGGGGTGATGGTGTAGCAGTAGCCAGATGAGAGTTTTCATATGCTAGAGGTAGATTGGATGTTGGTGGGTAGAGGAGCAGTCAGGAAAACTAGAGATGAATCTGCAGGTGTTACACAGTAACAGGGGGAAGTAGTCTGTACATGTCAGTGAATACACACGGACTGGCTCTTTTGGGGGGGAGTGTTAAAAAAACTGGTATTTGTACTTACATAAATATATGTATCTACACATCATATATAGACATTTACTTATAAAGTGTGGTAACTCCAAGGGTAAATATGATGGGTTAGGAGAAGGCTTTAGCATGTTGAGGATAACAGAGACAATAGCATGCAGTGTAAATGTTAGCGTTGAAAATTTTAAGGACAAATTCACAAGTATGAGCATTGTAAATGAGTTGTATTGCTACAATCTTCTGCTGGAACAGCAGTTGATTGCAGAAGTGATTTTTTATGTCTGATATTGCTGTGGCAACAAGATGTCAGCTGGAGTTCAGAAGAAAAAGCAACAAACTCTTGAAAATGAGAGTCAGACCATGTGAGAAAAGCCCAGAAAAAGAAGAGGCAGGGAATGAGGTGTTGAAAAAAGATGACAGGTGGGATACAGAATGAGACAAAAGACAGGAAAAAGAGACCTGACTGGAAAACCCCATTTCTTGTTCTTTTTCCCTGCTTACTATTTGAAGCACTGATTTTATTTTACTCTTCTCAAATGCTTTGAGGCTTTTGTCCAACCAGGAGTTACAAGAAGAAATTGGCAGACATGTGGATGGATGTTTATTGTCTTAACTGGAGTATAATATTGATAACAAAGCCAAAGTCTTTTAGCTACACGGCAAAGAAACAGGATTGAATAAAACCTCAAATCCTCTTTGGCTGCAATATCAATCCCAGATCAGTCTCAGAGTGCAAGAGTTGCGAAAGTATCAAAAATAATCTAAAATTAAAGACCAAAATAGCTAACATTGATGTCCTGTTCAGGTGCAGAAGCACCAATTGAACCAACTGAAAAACAATTTGTTTATGCAACCAGTCCTTCAAATAGGCATCTAGGAGCCAAATGACCATTAAAGAGCCCATGGAAATGCTGAGAGAAAAGACAGTCCAGGGAGTGGGTTTTTCCTTTCTGAGCTACGAAACGTCCTCCTCATTAAAAAAATTCCTCCTAGCGGCTAGTTCCCAGAAACCTGGAGAAGAGAGTTGCTACTGAGAACAGAGGGTAGGACTCATCAAGCAACAAATAAAGGAGAGAGAACTTCTTAGGAAAAAGATTTCTCTTCCTCCTTCTAGTGTTTATAAGTAATGTAAATACAGGAACACCTTCTTGGTCTCTGTGGATGGGAAAGCACTGACAAGTCTCAAGCACAGCTCTACTCTCCCATTTTTTCAGAGCAGTGCCCCTCTTCATTCCTGATTGAAAATGTCTTATTTTTATCAATGTGCACAGATTTTTACTTTTAGCAGAAAGATACTACTATTTCCTCTCTGTGACACCATCATTAGAAAAGTGGTCTAGAAGGTGCTGCGTCATTATCACTGGAATTAAGTGCTTCTGCTGTGAATCATGGCCATCCAGTTTATTAGCAGATTTCTCTTGTGAATGTCTCTGACATCTCAGGACTCAGATGGAGTCCTTTAGAAGAGGCAGTTAATTAATTACATTGAGAGGATAAAAAAATGAGGAAATAGTTATTTAATACTGCAAGACATCGCTGTGTATGTATATTTAGTTATGGCACAGAAAAAAGAAGGAAAAACATTCTGATGATTTTTAAGCATTTTGAAGAGTCATTTTTCTCTCATGGCTATGACAGAGAGACCAGTATTTTTCCTGCTCTGTGTATTGTATGTGCAATTGTTAACCCTGGATGTAGTTTCACTGTTCCCCACCTTCAGGTGGGAAGACAGATTAAAAGATCCTCTCTATCCTCCACCCCCAGCCACGCTCTCAGCGACTCATCATCCTGCACTTCTACAGCTGCCCATATGCACAATGGCTTGTGATGCCACCCTGACAAAATCTGAAGGGATCCAGGTTAAAAATAGCTCTGCTAAAGGGCTATTTCCAGCAATCCTGTCCTCCTGCAAGCAGTTGTTGTGGCATAGCTGGAGAGGGGAAGCTGCAGCGGAAGAGCAGGACCACGCAGCCGGAGGTGGGAAGGAGAAGCAGATGCCAATCTCCTGTGGCAGGATGAACTCTGCTGCCATTAACACCTTTGGAGCCATGAGTGTGATCCTGTTCTTGCTGAAAACAATGGGGTTAACCAGGGGCATGAAGGAGGTGGTCTTCTCATCTCAACTCCCTAGAGCTGCAAAGGTTGTTAGTGGCTTTTTCTCTCTGAGAATCCTTCACTGTATTAATAGTTTTACAGCTAGTTAATTAGTAGTTATTAATAGTTCTACAACTGTCTTACATGAACCATTCATTTCTATGTTTGTGAATTGGATTGTTTGTGTCAATTGCATATCNTTTGTGAATTGGATTGTTTGTGTAAATTGCATATCTGCATGTAAAATTAGAAATCTGCATGTAAAATTAGAAATCTGCAGTCAAAAATTAGCAGCTGAGAATATTCCAACACCAATATTTAATATTCCATAAACCAACACATATTTCACTTCTGATTTGGGTACATATCTAAAGGATATGTGGTTAAAATTTAGTAGATTGTTTTGGATATCTCCAAGATATTTGAAACAGCTGAATGGGTTTTCTCTGTCAACAATTTTTTTCCTGTTTCTGAAGCATAAAATTGACTAGATAAAAATAATTTATAAAATTATTTTAAAATAGTTTTTANTTGAGTATTAAAATAATTTCTATGGTGCTTCCCTTGCACTTCAGCAATATTTAATGAGAAAACTGAGAATTAAAGCTATACCAAAGGGAAATTCAAACAAAAAATTGCTGATACATTTTTGAAGTTGTAGTTGATGTGTTTCTTATACCTA
>VYZR01080040.1:142664-154176 GCA_013400675.1 Oxylabes madagascariensis | reverse complement strand
TCAGAAAAAGGCAGATCACATTTGTAGACTTCACAGCCCTGAGGGTTTTGCGCAAGGTTGCGTCAGTGCTCTCAACTAACATTACCAAGGTTTCTCTTACAATACTAAGAAACAATCCAGGGAAGAGATATGGACAGATGTTTGGATAAGACATCCTTATTGTTTTTGCTAAGGGCTTTTTGGTTGTCTTACCAAGGTTAAATTGAATCCACTTTATATTAGTAGTCTGTTCAAGTGTACGTCATTAAACTAAATGTCATTTACCTAAACCCATTTAACTAAAATGTGAGTTCTCTTCTACATCTGTGAAGCAGAACACCCACACCCCCGCACACATCAAACTCTATTTTGCTAGTTAATAACATCCATGACCAACTTATCTATGTTGTAATCCAACCACAGAAAATAAGTACTCGGCTGATACCAAAAAACCCACAGTACCTTGAACACAAGTTTATCTCCACCCAGCCCAGCTTCCAGGAGATGTGAAGCAGAAGTCCACCCACCAATGTTTGCCACCTGAAATAGAACGACACCAAGAAATAATATGTGAGGCCTAAGGAATTCGTGCAGATAACTTAGAATAAGTAACAAGTAATGCACACTGCTTTCTTTTACACTTCAAAATAAGTTACTAGCTGTCTTTTTCCTTAAGCTAGTGGTTTTCAGGGAGTTGTTCCATGTTTCTTGGATGAGAATCCTTGAACATCTAGCACAGCTCAGACAGAGATATTGTATTACAATGTTAAAGGATGTTAACATCCACAACAGGTATAGAAGTGGGCTTATTTGTTGTTCCCATTCATTGCAATGCATTTAAGCAATTATTTAAAACCTTTCTCACACATACACAAATAAACAAATATTCACTCTATCCAGTACTAGTGCAGTTGGACACTGTCAGAGAAGAGTGAGCTCATTTTCCACATGCATATGGTAATTATTCAATGCTACTGTCACAGCTCACTTCACCTTTTTTTGGATGAAGAGCATATGAGAGCTTAAAAGCCAGGTTTCCCTGACATTTACTGTAGGTTTGACTATGCTCTGTCCAAGCCTGAGGTGAAATCCCATCAACTTTATTGGGAAGAATTACCTCTTGTCTCAGGTTTTAAGGACAGAAGTTTGTGACAGTTTCAGATGCTTAGGACTATGCAGTTTCATCTTGGATTATACAGGGAACAAAGCCAAGGACAGTGAACAGTAACAGCATGAACTAAGAATTACATTCTTTTCCTCTTTTCTCATCTGTCATAGGGCTAAATGAAAGTGCATCTGAGGCACTCAAAAAATTTCAAGGAAAGGTCACTTTTAAAAGCCAGAACTTATGGAAAAATATTAAGATGTTGAAATGCATTTCCAAATAACAGAAAAAAAAAACCTGTGGTGACACAGATGCCATAAGGCAGTTACTTGCCACTGAAATATGCTTTTCTGTTAATTTACGTCTATTTTACACAAATTACTCAAAACCCTCTCCCCATATGATAAAAGCCTTGTGCAAGAGACACCCTGTGTGTGCGTGTGCCAAAACTGAAGAAAGCATTCACTGCATATCTAATTGAGCTGAATACATTCAAAGAAAGTGGAGATTCCCAAGGCAATTATTCTGAGAACTGATTGCAGTCCTGGGACTGCAATTCAGGCAAAAACATAAGCCATGCTAAGCAGCAGAAAAGGAAGTAAAGATATCCAAGGTCTGCAGATTTTAACATAATCTCAAAAATGGGGGAAGTCTTGGCTCCAAGAGGCCAGATTTTCACTAAAATGTCTCATCAACAGCATTGATGGTATATATGGACACTTACCAGAACAATATATTTCTCATTACAGTCATTAAGATATGATAGTGACTTGTGATGCAGACTTACAACCAAGGCTAAGCATGAAAAGAAACAACATGGTATTTGTGAATGCCTAAAGATGGGTTTGAGGTTGGTTTTCTCTAGCACAGCAAAAGAATGTGCCATAACTACACATTTTCCACATTTTCCTCTCTTCCAAAGAAGAAAGGTTGTACTGTAATTGCTACTTTTCTATGCTGAAGCTTAGGACTTTAAGGAAAATGAGAAATTATGGACTCCATATATCTCAATTACATCACCTCCATGATGTTTAAAAATTAACCAAGACACATTAATGAATGCTTTATTAAAGCTTCATGAAGCATGTTCTCTAGACAGCAAAAGCCAGTAAGGACAAGAGGCAGTAAAGTTAGCTTCAGCATGTAACAGCAAGATGTTAAAGTAATTTTTCAAACAACAATTCTTAAAACCATACTTACCCTTGAAAAAGGGTAGGGTAGGTAAATTGCAGGACAGACAGGACATACTGGAAAACAAATAGCAGATTTATGGACATCAAACACCTACTGTTTATAATATTAACAAACAATTACAAGCAACAAAACATACACAAAAATTTTCATTTTGCTTTAGTTTGGTAGAAAAGGTAAAAAAAAAAGTTTAATAATTTTGCTTGTTGTGGTGTATTTCCTTCCCCTTCCCTCATGGGGCTGCACTATGATCTCTGAAATGCTTGATAAGCCTCAGTCTTGATGAACACCATCTGGCCTAAATTCCACTTCAGCTTATCAGAAACACTGTCTGCTCTCAGGAACTTAATGCTGTCTAGCAAGCTCTTGCTTTTTAACAAACAGCCTTGGAGACTTATTTTTCTTGCCTGCATAACAACCCAAGTGGAACAACATTTTTGTTATTGAGATTTCAAAGAAAGCTACCAACCTGCATTGAGGCCAGGAAGGAAAATTACTTCATCTAAACTGAACTCTCTTGTGACCCTATAAACAGCAGTCCTGAGGGAGACCCTTTGAGCTCTCCTGGACCACAGTAGGATGCAACCAGCAACCTTCCTCTGAGTGGGGACACCTCTCAGAGCCAGCAAACTCCCAAGTTTGCTACACTTGGAAGATCTCTGAAGGACAATGATGGATCTTGGGCTGATACCATCCAGTCCTCAAGACTCAACCCTTTGCCTGTGAAGGAGATGCAAGGACATCCAAAATGAGTATTACACTGAATTTGAGGGGAATTTTTCCTGGGTATACCTTGTACATGTTCCTTTAGGTCTGAGTGTGTGTGAATGTGGACATGCTATAGCAAATTCATTATGAATATTGCTCTCTTTGATTCTTAAGTACATTAGGTTTGTAAGTATGATAGGCCTATGAGTCACTGTCATGCCTATATTAAATTCTATATGAATCTTTTCTTAAATTGTTTAAATTAATCTTTTGATTAAGAGCTGCTATGTTTAAGTGCTGTTAAAATATTTAGACTAAACCATTGATCAAATCTGGGGTTAAGTTTGGCCAGGGGGTCCACTATGAATGCTGTGACTCAGTATGAGTGTCTTATTACCTTTTATCCTTACCCTTTCCTGTTCTTATTTCCATGTAGATAATTTTAGGTTGATTGATTTTTAGATTGATTAATTTTAGTCTGATTTTTCTCTGTCTGCTTTAACCATCTAATAATGATGTCATAGATGTAATGATGTAGCAATATAATAATGATGTAATGATGTCATAATGTAGTATTGATGGTAGTAGAGGGAACCTTGCCAACAAACTTTATCATGATTTCACTTTAATATTAAATCTGCTTTTGCCCATCTATTTGCTAGTGATTCTCTGAGCAACCTAAACCACTCATTTGCAACACTTCCCATGCCAGAACTGCTAGATGCTGCCTCAGTCACTGTGGAAGGTAACAGATGCTAAAGAGGTATGGAGTGGACACACTGAACAATGGAGAAGGCTGTCATCTGAATCGCACTTTCACTTTCTGAACACAGTCCATATATCACACTGAATGGAAAAAGATTAACAGGAACAAAAAGCCATAAGCATTAGTCAATTAAATCATATCATACCAAAGAGGAAATCTTTGGCAGAACCCAGAGCAATAATCTTAATATAATTGTCTCCTTATGAGTAATGTATCTTACAGACTTAACATTCTGCTTACCCACTATTTTGTGTAAAATATTAAGCAGCCCATAAAGCCCATCAGAGATGTAATACACAGAGGTAAAAAGCAAAATCTGTCATTGCTTTAGCCTGCTTTGTCTGGGCCTGCACGTATGGATGCTAGTGTCTCTCCACACTAAATATGTATCTATGCTAATATGAGGCATAAATACATGTCTTCCAGGTCTAACAACTTCCCATAATGAAGTATATAAATACCACTTCTGCAAAGGAGAAGAATGATTGAAGCTTCCTCAGAGAAAATGAAAGGTACCTGCTGTTCCTTCCAGGAGTCAGCAGAAGCTCTCAAGGGCAAAAGGAGAAGCTGAAAGTTTTCAGTAGAGAGAAAACTATGCTGAGCACCTTGCAAGGTCCAGTTTTCAGGACCAGTTTCAGTTTTTTGTGGGGTGTTACTAAGAAGCTGGCATCAGTACACAGAGACAGGACATGTTGATTTGCAACAGGTACTTTTACACATACACCTGTCAGAACTGCCACGTGCATTTTAAATCAGGACAATCTACCTATGTATCTGTACCCCTGCTTGCATTTGTGCACCACCTGCAAAAACGGAAAGGTCTATATTCTGGTTATTTTAAACTTTATTACACTAAAACCTACATTCAAGTTTGAAAATGGAGGCCCTGTGTCAATGTCCCTATGGCTTCCTCTCAAGCACAGTTAAACCAAATAAACACCCCTCCCAATCCATGATGCAACCTGGCAGCTCTTTTAGCCCCTTCTTTTTTAACTAATCACTGCTCCCAGCAGTCTGTCAAATCAAGTGCATTATCTCTCCCTATAACTTTGCTTCATGTCTGGACTTCGGTCTACCTCTGGGCATCCTTAATGGCAAATGCATCTTGGAACAGAAGCCAATGGCCAATGCCCAGAAAAAATTTCATTTCCACCTCTGAAATGCTGCTTTTCTCTAATCCTCCCCCAGAATATTCATACCCTGATGGCTTCAACAATATTTTTTTCTTTCAGAAATCTGCACCAGAAATACAGACACGCTCTCTGACAAACAGGATAGCACGGAGCCGTTAGTCCATCTCCTCCTCCCAGAGTAAAAAAACTACTTTCAAACTATGCTTAAATTATACAATTTCATTCACAATGTGGCCATCTTCAGCCTACTCCTCCTGCTTAGACACTTAAGCACTTCTAATAAGAAACTGTTACACAGTGGAAAACAAAATTCTTGTCCTTAATTCTGAGGTTAATTAAGTTTCAAACGAACAAAGTAGCCATGGAAGTTAATATATGCTTCGCTACTAAAATAATACTTTGAATGTTTCACATTTTCCCCTTGGATAGTTGATAATATTGTTCCAGTTAAAAGATTTTGTTTTGAGAATGAGTGCGGTTGCTAGACACGCATTAAAGAAATATATACAGCATCAGCGATACTTTTCAGTGCAGAATAACTTCTGGGTCTGTAACACTTCATTCATTGGAATGACGTGATGTCAACCTCCTTGCTCTTCTAAACAAGACAATAACGGAACTCATCTGTCGTGGAAAGACAAAGATGTCACACAGAGCAAAACGAAACCGGCACCCTATCCGCAGTTTCGGGAGCACACCGGGATGGGCGGTGGGCTGGACTGCCATGGACTTTTTCACTCGTGAGGTAGTCCCGTCCGGGAAGGGCTGGTCCTCCGGCTCTCCCTGAGCAGGGTAGGGAAAGCAGAGGGCACCGTCTCTCCTCTTTCTCCTTTTTCTCCTCTTTCTCCTCCTCCTGCTCCCGGCTCCCTGCCCTACCCGCGCCCCCGCTCCCGCAGCTGCGGACCGGCAGCCAGCGCCCCCGCACCGCCCTGCGCCCCGCCCGGTCCGAGACCGGGGCGGCCCCGCGCCCGCGCTCACCTTGTTGGTGAAGCTGGAGGCCAGGTAGAAGAGGCAGAAGGCGAGGCCGCCCGCCGGCCTCTTCAAATACATCANTGGACAGAGCTCAGAGCAACCTGATCTAGTTGAAGATGTTCACCAGGATGCTCTGCCCTGGAATGTGGTCAGGCAACTTGGACAATGCCCTGTTTACAAGGCTATTAGTCCAATGGTGGACTGAGAGAGGGCATCAAGCTGGTTTTGGTGTTGAATGATGATAACACCAGTCTGACACATCAACCCAAAATTAACATCCTGAAAGTGAGGTAAAGATTTGGCAGACAAGCTGCTAAGATGACCTGGAGATATATGACTGGCAGTCAGTCACTTTACGCTATAAAAGTCCAGTCCATTTTCATATGGTTAGGTTCTTCTAACGTATCCCTTCTCGGAGTGTGTATGAAGATTCCTCCTTTGGGTGGGGACACCCCTCAAAGTTAGTCCTTAAGGGTGAGTGAATGAAAGAGATTTTGCCCATGATCATTGATATGGGTGAGTAACATCAATCTCTGCTTTAATAACTATTTCTTTTTGTTAGTTTAAACAGAATTGCTTTAATATAGTTGTTTTGTTAGAGTGCACTGTAACATCCTGTCCTAGTAGTTTTCTCTTCTATAGCGTGTAGTAAATAATTCTGATTAAGATCTTTGTCTAATAATTTACCATAATGAATCATTCATTTTTATATAAATAGATCTGGTTTGCCATCGTTTATCCTACAGGACAAAGTTGTACATAGGTTCAATCACACCTCTATAATTTCTTAAACTTAAACCACTGACAGACTGAGGCTAAGATTGGATCCAGCCACACCTTGGCTACTCTCTGAGGAGGAGTTTAGAAAGCAAGAGGATCCTTTCTTCATATCATGGCTCAATGGGAGGGCTTCTCCAATAAACTTTTTCTGAAGCTCCCACTCCCACCCATGACAAGAAATCCCTGCTTATTGCTAGGGGCTGGACTAGATGGCTACCTTTAAAGGCCCCTTCCAACCAACTAGTCTATGATCCTGTGATTCACTGGTGACATGTGAACTGTAAATATCCCAGGCAGGTGAGAAGCAGTGAAAGACACGCCCTGTCAAGTCATGGTTACTGCGTGATCTTTAATTATGGCCTAGGTAAGCCTTGTTTTTCCCAGTCCTGGTATTAGCAAGGCCCTATCTTTGCAGTTCTTACCTTGACTTTGCTCAGGCAACACAAAGTACAGCACCCTCTTTGTACACATACACCCTCTTTTTAGAGGACAGAGTAAAGCAGCATAAATAAGGAATCTTATTTATGAGCATGGCTTAAACTAGGGAGGGAGGCATTAAGTGGTCAAATCCAGGCCATAAAATGAGCCTGTCTAACATGCTACATTTAGCCTCAAAAGACAAGGTCAACAGACTGCAACAGCTGAACAGCTGACCTGCACCAAGATAAATTCAAATATTTTGGTGCACCAGACCTGATCCTATCTGGTTTGTAAGGCAGTGGCCCAACACAGACATCGATATCTAGAGCTGAAAATTTGGTCCATCCAGGCTCACAGANGGGCCCGGGGCGGCCGGGGAGGGCGGCAGCGCCGCGGCCCGAGCGGCAGCGGCCGAACCGTGCCCGGCAGGGGAGGGAGGACATTGTCCCCTCTCCTCTGCCCTTGCGAGACCCCACCTGGAGTGCTGCGTCCAGCCCCGAGGCACTCGGCACGGGAGAGACCTGTTGAAACAAGTCCAGAGGAAGGACACACAGACCATCAGAGGGCTGGAGAACCTCTCCTGTGAAGATAGGCCGAAAGAGTTCGGGATGTTCAGCCCGGAGAAGAAAACGCTCTGGAGGGACCTTACAGCAGCCTTTTAGTACCTAAAGGGGACCTGCAAGAAAGCTGCAAAGGGACTTTTTACATGGGCACGTAGCGGTAGGGGGAATAGCTTTGAACTGGAAGAGGGCGGATTTAGACTAGACGTAAGGTATTTTTTTACAGTGCGGGTGGTGAGACACTGGAACAGGTGGTGAATACACCATCCCTGGAAGTGTTCAAGGCCGGGCTGGACAGAGCTCAGAGCAACCTGATCTAGTTGAAGATGTTCACCAGGATGCTCTGCCCTGGAATGTGGTCAGGCAACTTGGACAATGCCCTGTTTACAAGGCTATTAGTCCAATGGTGGACTGAGAGAGGGCATCAAGCTGGTTTTGGTGTTGAATGATGATAACACCAGTCTGACACATCAACCCAAAATTAACATCCTGAAAGTGAGGTNCTCCTCTTTCTCCTTTTTCTCCTCTTTCTCCTCCTCCTGCTCCCGGCTCCCTGCCCTACCCGCGCCCCCGCTCCCGCAGCTGCGGACCGGCAGCCAGCGCCCCCGCACCGCCCTGCGCCCCGCCCGGTCCGAGACCGGGGCGGCCCCGCGCCCGCGCTCACCTTGTTGGTGAAGCTGGAGGCCAGGTAGAAGAGGCAGAAGGCGAGGCCGCCCGCCGGCCTCTTCAAATACATCAGTCAGCGCGGCGCGGAGCGCGGAGCGCGGCGGCGGCCATCGGCCGGGGCAGGGACACGGACACGTCGNAAGATTCCTCCTTTGGGTGGGGACACCCCTCAAAGTTAGTCCTTAAGGGTGAGTGAATGAAAGAGATTTTGCCCATGATCATTGATATGGGTGAGTAACATCAATCTCTGCTTTAATAACTATTTCTTTTTGTTAGTTTAAACAGAATTGCTTTAATATAGTTGTTTTGTTAGAGTGCACTGTAACATCCTGTCCTAGTAGTTTTCTCTTCTATAGCGTGTAGTAAATAATTCTGATTAAGATCTTTGTCTAATAATTTACCATAATGAATCATTCATTTTTATATAAATAGATCTGGTTTGCCATCGTTTATCCTACAGGACAAAGTTGTACATAGGTTCAATCACACCTCTATAATTTCTTAAACTTAAACCACTGACAGACTGAGGCTAAGATTGGATCCAGCCACACCTTGGCTACTCTCTGAGGAGGAGTTTAGAAAGCAAGAGGATCCTTTCTTCATATCATGGCTCAATGGGAGGGCTTCTCCAATAAACTTTTTCTGAAGCTCCCACTCCCACCCATGACAAGAAATCCCTGCTTATTGCTAGGGGCTGGACTAGATGGCTACCTTTAAAGGCCCCTTCCAACCAACTAGTCTATGATCCTGTGATTCACTGGTGACATGTGAACTGTAAATATCCCAGGCAGGTGAGAAGCAGTGAAAGACACGCCCTGTCAAGTCATGGTTACTGCGTGATCTTTAATTATGGCCTAGGTAAGCCTTGTTTTTCCCAGTCCTGGTATTAGCAAGGCCCTATCTTTGCAGTTCTTACCTTGACTTTGCTCAGGCAACACAAAGTACAGCACCCTCTTTGTACACATACACCCTCTTTTTAGAGGACAGAGTAAAGCAGCATAAATAAGGAATCTTATTTATGAGCATGGCTTAAACTAGGGAGGGAGGCATTAAGTGGTCAAATCCAGGCCATAAAATGAGCCTGTCTAACATGCTACATTTAGCCTCAAAAGACAAGGTCAACAGACTGCAACAGCTGAACAGCTGACCTGCACCAAGATAAATTCAAATATTTTGGTGCACCAGACCTGATCCTATCTGGTTTGTAAGGCAGTGGCCCAACACAGACATCGATATCTAGAGCTGAAAATTTGGTCCATCCAGGCTCACAGAGATCACTGATGAGCCACTGTACTGGAGGTGTTAGAGATGGCAGGGTAAAGTAATACAGCATTTCCACTTTGCAAAGCATCTGTTTATGTACAAATGTCAAATGTGTATTTGGCAAACAAAGGCACACTTTGCATTGTGCCACAAATTCAGCCTGTAAAGCTTTAAAAAAGAGTAAGTAAACTTTACGGATGTCTACAAAGACTAATGCAAGCATGCAGTAAGAGTACTTTTGACTTTTTATTACAGTGGGGTACCATTTTCATGCAAAATATTACAGTGGTATCTCTGAGCTTTTTGCAGTATTTCTTAGTACAAGCGGGAGACTTGGGCAAAGACGATATATTTTCTTACGGCCAAATACAGAGGCAGGTTTGAATTCTTGTAGGCCACTTACACTGAGGGATTAAGAATGAAGATGTAAATTTCTGCTAATGCTGTTTATCAGGATTGGCTTGAATTACACACAAAGTAATCATAATGGAGCTTTGGAATTATTTTGATAATATGAAGGGAAGTTTCTGCTCTATCTAGATTTTTAACTATTTTTATTGGGAGGTATCAATGTGTCGCAAATGATTTTGTTTACACATCATTTCACAGAACATTTCTTCTTAACACAACTCAGTTCAAAGCTTGATCCACACATATAAGAGGTCATGGGATCAAGGCCTAAACAGGAACTGTTTAAGAGACTAAAATAGAACACTTATTTTTGAAAATTAAAAACTTAGTAACAAGACATAGGAATATTTAGTCACTGTTCATGACTTTCTGAACCAAAATCTGTGAAAACCCATTTTCTTAATCAGTGCTTGTACAGCTGTGCAAGAATAATGATTTTTCCCAGGGCAGCAGTACGTTGCTTTGATATTCTGCTCATATATAAAACTGTTAATTTTAGGCAAAGAAGATAGAAGGGAGCATGGCAGTAATCATCATACCCCAAAAGGCAGCTACAAAGGGAAAGAAATAATCTCTTTTCACCAAGGCTAAGCGCAGAGAGGGTAAGAAACATGCTGGTACTGCATCACCAGACAAAGCCACTCTTGCCAGCATTTGGCAGTGCTGTGGTAACCATCGAACCTGATGATCTTAAAGGTCTTTTACAACCTGAATGATTCTATGACCCTATTAATGCCTGCGTGGCAAATGCCTGTGTCACACCTGCAGGTTATGTGTTACAACCTGGGTCCCTACCCTCTTCCAAATGGTTGATCTTTTAGTTGGGAACTTTCTGGGGCAATGAACTCTGGAACAGCATGTCTTAGGAGATTGAAAATGTGCTATGTCATTGCAGGTTGCTAAGGACAAACAAGAGGAACTTTGGCCGACAAAGCTGACTCTTGCATGGCTGAGAATTGATAGGAATGGCCTTTATTGGGCCTGCCTGGCAGTACAGACTTTGCTAGGTGTAAAACAGGGAACTTACGCCAGCAGGCTGGGGGATGCCACACAGGCTACAGAATCCCTTACCACTTCTGCCCTTGCAGCCACCCAGCTTTCCTAGGCTGGTTTTCAGATTATCAACAGTGACCGTGATGGTGCATTTGTCTGACTGCAGACAGATACCTTCACCAGCTGGTGATGAGCCAGGCCAGAGGAGATTTCTAGGGATTTGTCCTAGGGTGACTTCATGATGTTTGTATCCCCTGTTGTTTATGTCGGATATTTTGTTCTGTACCTTTAAGACTGCTTCTGAGAGAGAAGGCGGAGAAAGAAGAAGCATGCAATTTGTTTTCAGACACTGCACTCACTCTTCCACATTCTGCTCCTGGACTGCGTCATCTTCAGCACAGACAGACAGCAGGACAGAGATCTCCTTTGCTTTTAGTTAGTTTAGCTAGCTGAGGCAGAGAAGCTCCCTGGACTGGTTTTTTTTCCTTTTTCTTGGGACTGTTTAAACCTGTCCTGGACTGAAAAACCCAGAGAGACACCAGGATCTCGTGCCTGTGGCCCAGTC
>VYZR01080040.1:130704-142460 GCA_013400675.1 Oxylabes madagascariensis | reverse complement strand
ACCGGCGATTATCTCCCGGTGTGAGAGCTGATGTGACAGCCTGATCACCGAGTTGCTTCGTTCCCAGGGAGTTGGGGCTGAGTGAGCTCGGTTATGTCGGCGGCAGGCAGCGAGTCCCAGCTTGCCTGTATGTTCTCTGGTCCTGTCACTTGTTGCCGGGGAGAAGAGGCCGACCCCCAGCTGCTACAGCATCCCTTCAGGTGGTTGTAGAGAGCGATAAGGTCACCCCTGAGCCTCCTTTTCTCCAGGCTAAACACCCCCAGCCCCCTCAGCCGCTCCTCATGGGAGATGCGCTCCAGACCCTTCACCAGTTCCGCTGCCCTTCTCTGGACTCCATTTCAGCCATTTATTATGCCGCTGGCTTACTGTTTGGTTTGTTGGATTTTTTTCCTCCCACCGTTCCCTTGGTTACTTCCCGAGATAAAAACAAACGCCAGCTATTTAATTTCCCCCTTTCGCGTTACCGCCGGCCCAGCGCAGCCCGGCGCTGTCCCTCAGCCCCCGGGCAGGGGTTCCGCCGCCTCGCCCCACAGGCGGCCCCGGCCGGCCCCGCACGCCGCCGGCGATGCCGCGGCCGCCCCGCTGACATCACCGGAAAGGCGGGTCACCCGCGGCCAATGGGCCGCCTGACGGCCGCGGAGAACCGGGCGGGACCCGGAAGGTTTCGCAGTCGGAGCGTTGCTGCCCCGCGGAGAGAGCCAGCTCCTGCCGCCCGCCCGCCGGCCCTGCGTGCCCCATGGACTCGGTGGGAGTTGCCGCCGCCGCGCCCGACGCCGGGCCGGGCCCCGCCTGGCAGAGCAAGGTGAGCCGGGCCGGCACCGCGGAGCCGCCGCTGTCCGGGCTCCGGGAGGGTGGGGAGCAGGAGAAGGACCGAGGCCGTGGAGGGGGCGCTGCGAGGTGGTGCCAGCACCGCCAGGCTCACGGGCGCTCGGCAGAGCGACCCGAGCGTGGTTTGCGGGTACCGGCGATTATCTCCCGGTGTGAGAGCTGATGTGACAGCCTGATCACCGAGTTGCTTCGTTCCCAGGGAGTTGGGGCTGAGTGAGCTCGGTTATGTCGGCGGCAGGCAGCGAGTCCCAGCTTGCCTGGATTTGTCGTTCCCCAGTCCCCGCCTCCCTGAGCGAGGTGTGTGTGTCCCTGTGCGGTTTTGAGGGCATGTTTTACGGTGGCTGACCTTACAGGGCTCAAGAAGCGGGGGAGGAAGCTGTGGGTAAGCCATTGCTGTTGGGTTATTCCAAGAGAAGTTTTACGTAGGTTGTGTGTCTGCTTGTATGCAAACCTCCTGGGAAGGCTTTACCCCTGTCTCCTGAGGGTAGCGACACTGACAAACTGACTTTTTTTCCTTCATTAGTAAGTGACTATCAACAACCCCAGTTCTCCCTATTGAGTTTATAAACTATTCTTTGAATAGTTCCCCGAGTATCTGTAGAAAAGCCCTTACAAGATTACATGAGCTTATTTTGGAGCCAGCGATAGCTAATTATCCTGGTTATTGTGTTGCCACTGCACAAGTATTGCTGACTTGAATAAAATGTTTACTTACAGTGTCCGTGGGGAGCCCCTAGCACAACATCAATATCATGTTCTCTTGCTGATGTAATGAGTGAACAGCTGGCAAAAGAATTGCAGCTGGAAGAAGAAAATGCTGCTTTTCCTGAAGTGGTTGCGTAAGTTTAAGTCCTGGATTAGTGATCTCCATAGTTGTGATGCCATCTTCTCTCTCTTGTGCATTTTCTTACAGTGTGCTCAGTGCATAGCAATATAGTAAATGATTTGTCTGTTGCCCCTAACTCTGCTTCTTCAGATCTTCTTCAGTGAAGATGGCTTCTCTTCTCTTCTCTTCTCTTCTCTTCTCTTCTCTTCTCTTCTCTTCTCTTCTCTTCTCTTCTCTTCTCTTCTCTTCTCTTCTCTTCTCTTCTCTTCTCTTCTCTTCTCTTCTCTTCTCTGTTGCTCTTCCTTCCTTATTGATGTTTTCTTTGCATTTTTCTGGGGACGTTAACACAGTCTGTAAGCTATATTTTGAGAAATGTCAGAAATGTTTTTTTTCTACCCTTTTAGGAACTCTTGTCAACAGTGTACAATGTTAATTTTGAAAACTATCAGGCATATCACCTGTGTCCTCCCACTACTTGAAAGCGCTAAACAAAGGCTAAGAGCTTACTAGTTCTAAAATTGTACAAATATTGACCATCTTTCCTGTGAAGCAGAACAAAACAACACTATTTGGGGTGTTTTAAACATATAAATAAGTATATACATGCATACAGCTGTATGCCTTCTTTTTTCCCTGAAGGACATCTTAAAAATAGAGCTTAATGCTTCTTGCAGAATGGTAAACAAGCAAAAAGTTTAAGTAAAATTTGCATCGTAAATGAGTGGCAAAGAGAAATGAGGTCATGATCTATTAATGTTTAGTGTTGGCTTAGGGAGGAGGCAGACAGCTGAGATCCATTCCTTTCTGTGCAGCTCTGGCTGAAGTCTGTTGTATAGAGTGAGAAAGTGGTATAAAGCAGTGTTTCTGCTTAGATTGCTGTGTCTCATTTTTGAAAAATTCCTGTTTTCATCTTTTGTAGTGCTGCTGAAGGACCATTTATTACAGGAGAAAATATTGACACTTCTAGTGATCTAATGCTAGCTCAGATGCTGCAGATGGAATTTGACAGAGAATACGATGCACAGCTTCGGCGTGAAGAGAAGAAGATCAATGGAGATAGCAAAGGTACCTTCATCAGAAGGAATATTTTTGCTTTGGAGCTTTTCTTGGCACTTAGCTTAAATTGGCAGAGCTATGAGGAACTAGCAAATCCCTGATAATCACTGAGATACTTATTTGTTTTGTTTCTCAAGTCTCCATATCCTTTGAAAATTATCGGAAGGTGCATCCCTATGACAGTGACAGTTCAGAGGATGAGGTTGATTGGCAGGATACCCGTCATGATCCATACAGAGCAGGTATGTGACAGCTTTAAACAATACAATTTCTTCAGCCAATAGATCTGAGAATATGACAGGGTTAAATTAGGTCTTGTTTTAATGTAAGGAGAGACACCAGCTACATTTAAAATCAGGTCACCTCAATGGGAGGTGTCAGCAGGAGGTTGGGTGGGTAACTTCAGGCTTCTGTCTGCCAGTATATTGGCTTCAGTGGCTGAATCTGGTAAAATAACCAGTGTACATGGGAGGTATTGTGGGATGTACTTATCTGTCATCTACATTTGGATTACATAGTTGCATATCATCTGCACATGATACTGAATACTCCTGTCGTAGCATGCCAGAAATATGTGACATCCCAGAGAAGACAGAGAAGTTGTAACTTAGCCAAAGCAGTTGTCATGCTTAGGATAAGAGAAGACTGTATTAAGATTGTACAATTGAAGTCACTTATTCTGTTTTATAAATAAAATTATGTTACTTTTGTGGATATTGTGGGACTTCTATGAGCATTGGTTATGTTTGTTTAGATGTAAAGTTCCGTTTATTTTTCTCACTGCTGGCAGATAAACCTACTACTACACCAAGAAGGGGTTTCATAGGAAAAGGAAAAGACATTACTACGAAACATGATGAAGTGGTATGTGGAAGAAAAAACACTGCTCGTATGGAAAATGTAAGTGAAAACTTAGGGAAACTTACTTTGTGTGTACAACTGGAATGCTGCAATTCAGCCAAAGAACTAATGCTTGTCTACCAGTGCTGCTGGATAGGGTGCTGACTTTTATTTTTTCCCCGTTGGATGAAAGTAATATAGTCTTTGCTTTATTGGTTATTCACATTGGCAGTTTGAGTTTTGTGGGTTTTCTGTTTAATAATAGTTTGTTATTGAGCAATTCAAGAGTTTGCACAGAACTGTTTTGGCAAAACAAAACTATCAGCAAGTTTCACGCACAAGCAAATAAAACACAAAAGCTATTTTTGAAAAGCATAGATGTTGTGTAATCTTTCTTCTAACTAATTTTGTCTGATAAGCCAAGTAACTTATTTTCAGTCAAGTGTTTGACTTAACAGCTTTTCAGTCTGTTTATCTGTTGTACATACCTTTCATTTTCTTTAAGGTAACTGGTGCAATTTCTGTAAATAAGGAAATGCTGCAAGTGCTATTTTTGCAGGATGTTAGGTAATCTCATATCAGTTTGGGCAGAACTTTGAGTTCTGAGTTTAAAGCAGTGTGGTTTTTAACATAGTGACAACATTGCACAAAGTGGGTTTCACACAGGTCCAAATCTATCCTGAGTTTTTCCAAATCAGAATAAGAAATTTCTGTTTGTGCCAACTTTTGGCATCTGCTAGCAATAATGCTTAAATTCTTATTACTTCTGCTTGTAGTTTGCACCTGAATTCCAAGTTGGGGATGGAATTGGGATGGACTTAAAGCTGTCAAATCAAGTCTTCAATGCCTTAAAACAGCATGCATACTCTGAGGAACGTCGAAGTGCAAGGCTCCACGAGAAGAAGGAGCACTCCACTGCTGTATGTTTTTAATAAAATCTCTCTGTCTATTCCTTATCTTGTGTAATAGCTAAACACTGCTGGGTAACTTCTTGCAACATTTCATTTTTAGTAAAACAGCTAAGCAACATTATGTTAATGTTGCTGAAGGAAATTATATCAGCCAGCTCCTACAAGAAAAAGGCTCTTTGTTTTAGGTGCATTACTGTGAGAGCCATGCCAAAGTAAGAGCAAGCAGCTACTGGTTTTTTCTCTTTGTCTTTCTAAACTTGTCTCTTAATCAGCTATGATGAATAAACTGCCTGGAAATTATTTATAGAAACATCCAGAGGACTAATCTTGTGCAGTTGAACCATATGGCTCCAAATATCTCTCTTCATAACAAGTTTCAGGAAGATGAGGTGGCCTACTGACCTAATAATTTAGGAATTTACTTGATAGACTGTATGGGTGAGTTTGGAGTAGGGCTTCTGGTAATTCTTGATGTGGACTTCTTCAAATTTGTATGTTTTGCTTTGCTTTATTGTTACTTATATCAAAGAAATATAATACTTGAGATATTGTGATTCATGATTTGTAAAGGCTTCTTGAAAACACTGGTGAAAGTGCTGTTGAGCCACAGTCTATATGTGCAATTAGAAAAATACTCTATGTGCTGCACAGCTGATGGGAAACTAAGAGTTTAAATCAGTCCTGGAGCAGATTTGCTTTGCTTCAGATGTTTATTTTGGTTTGGCTTTTTTTTCTCCCCTCTTGTCAGTTGAGAGAAATTTTATTAATACATTATTCTTTACACTTACTTGAATTCTTGTGCTATATAAATATTCTAAATTCATGGTAAAGCAAAGAATTGCTTTATTGAGTATTCATGTCTTGCCTATTCAATCTATTCATCTCCTGTAGGAGAAAGCAGTGGATCCTAAAACACGTTTACTTCTGTACAAGATGGTCAATTCTGGGATGCTGGAGACCATCACAGGTTGCATCAGCACAGGAAAAGAGTCTGTTGTTTTTCATGCCTATGGAGGAAAGTGAGTATATTGTTTGTTACTGATGATAGCTTTAAGTACAAGAGATAATTTAAAAAGCAGAAAACACAAAAAAGATTTAAACATCTGCACCTTTTTTTATTTCTGAGTCTTAAAGGCTGTATTTGTATATATGCACATAATAATAAAATCTGAAAACCAAATGATACCAACCATAAAGTAAAAAAATCCCCACTTTCCTCCTTGGAGGCTATTAATGAATGGGGTCAATCCACCATGCCTTTCAGTGGAAAAATATGTACTCCATTTATAAAAAAGAAATCTTGAGATTTTTGAAAAACTCTTTCCACTGGACTGCCCCAGACCACAGAGCTGTTATGAAAATCTTGGGCTACTTGAAGGTTGTTTTTCCATAGAGATTGCTCTGTTGTCAGCTCTATATTTGCAGCTCAATGGAGGTGCTGTTTGTTACTTTCAGCTTATCTTGAGAATGGTGTTAGGGTGCTGCTCACTTCTTGAATCCTTCCTGCCATACTGAAAGGATTAGAGTGCATTATGGCGACTGCACTGTGTTTAACTGACTTTAAACCACTGATGTTCGAGAAAGAAGTAATAAAACTCAAATAAGATAATGTATTTAGAGATGTCAAGAGAGAAAGTTGGAGTTGGGGAGAAAAGATGTGTCTTAGCAAATCAGGAGAGGTAACCTATTTGATAGCAACTTATAATCAAAATGCCAAACCCCAAACGTTCATATGTAAGTTTAATCATAGAATTATTATAAACTTAAGTTGGATTCTAAATGTGTTAGAAATTAGATCCTTTCTTATATTAAAAATTGCTGTATGTTGCAATGTATAAAAGCCCAAACCCATGCATTTGCTTGTAAATATGTGAACAGTTAACTTTGTTATACATTTGTCTTTTTCCATGAGCAGTGCAACTGAAGATAAAGTTATTCCTCCAGAATGTGCCATCAAAGTGTTTAAAACAACGCTCAATGAATTCAAGAACCGGGACAAATACATTAAGGATGACTACAGATTTAAAGACCGCTTCAGTAAATTGAATCCACGAAAAATTATTCGTATGTGGGCTGAGAAAGAAATGCATAACTTAACAAGGTAAAGAAAGAAAAAGGAAGTGTAGTTGCCAAATGCCTGTCAGTTTCCTGTTCTCTGTTTAAGGAAGATACTCTGTGTCTGGGTATTTGACTTTTAGGCCAGAATAATACACAACTGGGCACAGATTGAATAAGCCTCTGGTTTTTTACAGTTTAATAAGCTGTCTGCATCTTCAGTGATTTTGCAGCAGAATTTACAGGCTCATGAAGTTACCAAGTTCTAGTTGTAAAAGTGATTAGTATTCAGTGAGCATTTTTAGATTCACTTATAACTTCAGAATCCAAATTTTCCTGTGTAAAATACTGTGATATATATATAATGATTCAGTTTTCAACTCTCTCAAAGACTTTGTTTACTCTGGATCAAGTTTCTCCCGCAGCTTTCAGATTGCAAATGAGATAGTGGGAACTAGAACTTTGGGGACTTTGAAGCTTTTGTTCTCTTTCTCTTAATCAGTATCTATTTTCTGATCCACAGAATGCAAAATGCAGGAATTCCTTGTCCTCAAGTGGTTATCCTTAAGAAACATGTCTTGGTTATGTCTTTCATTGGCCAGGATCAAGTCCCAGCTCCAAAACTAAAGGATGTAATACTTAGTAGTGAAGATATGAAAAAGGCCTACTATCAGATTCTTAATGTAAGATGATGCTGATTTCTCCTCCGATTCTGGGTTGTATTTTCTTTTTAAGGGAATAACTCTAAGGACAAATGAGTGCTTATTTACTTTTCAGGATGCTTACATAATTTTCAAGATACGAAGTCCAAAGTCTTATTTTGCTGCTGTTTAATGTGTGACCTAGAATCAATAAGAAATTATGCACTGAAAAAATATAATTAAATTTAATCTTAATCTGAGTGGAAAACATACTAGGATTTGATGACAAACAGATGTTTTGCAGCAGAGGAATTGCGCGCAAGTAGTCCTCCTTTCATAGGAGCAGTATGTGGTTTAGAAAATTCTCTGAAGTCTTTTTGGGCTTATCAAACACTTAATTTACAATGCTTAAGCACTCTCCAGTGGATGGCCTGCCCCTTTTCAGCAAACCTAGAAACTGGAGAATTAATTAGACTGTTGCACTGTGAATGCTTTAATTTCCCACTAACTCTTGGTTCAAACACACACCTGCTAACTGTCCACTCACTATTACATTATTAAAAAATCCAACCAGGCAACCAGCCCCACAGCTTGCTAACAGGAATGGTCTAGGTCTCAAATGTATGAGGCCAGTGAGCAACACAGCTGTGTTTTAAGTGAATTTGTGTACTGGGTAGGATTCAGTCTCTACAGCTGTGAGACTTTCTTCCTGTGTGATAGGAGTGAAAATGACATGCATTTAGAGAACATGCTTATCTGTCTCCTGCACTTGGACTGCTTGGCAGAGCTGACTTGAGTTTACCAGAGTAGTTCTTCTGACTTTGCCAAAGCTAAGCTCAGTGATAAAAAGCTTAGTTTGCTGGCAGTTTGCCAAAACTGCAATTCCCTGAATGGAAGTGTATTGAAGCCTGAGTAAAAATTATGTAAATTATGTGGGTGATTAGGGAAAGGTGGGGTTGTTTTGCCTTCTTTTTTTTTATAGTCATGCTAGCAATATTTATTTGAAGTATAGCGTACTTCCTTCATTAATCTGGTTCCTTGCAGATGATGCAGCAGTTGTATAAGGAGTGCAACCTGGTCCATGCAGATCTGAGTGAATACAACATGCTTTGGCATGATGGGAAGGTGAGTTTCTTCTTAATTTGGGGGAAAAAGGTTTCATCTACTGTGAAATACTAAGACAAAGTGAATTGCTATTTCTCTGTATCTACAGGTCTGGCTCATTGATGTCAGTCAGTCTGTGGAGCCAACCCATCCTCATGGACTAGAGTTTTTGTTCAGAGACTGTAGGAATGTTTCACAGGTAGGACCTCTGTGTATGACAATCTCCTGTTATGCTGCATGTTTTCTAAGATACAACTTATCTTAGATATATAGAAGATTACTCTTGCACATTTTCCATGCTGATAGTGTCCTTCTCTGAAAGTGAAAAAAATGTAGAAAAGTAAAATTACCCCACTAGAACTTAAAACTTCTTTCAGTTATGTTTATCTGTGGGTCAACAAAAACAAAAATGTAATTTTGGGTAAATGTAGTAACTGGGGAAAGTCAAAGGAATATTTTGTTCTCTGTAGTAAAGTGTTCAATATGTGCTCTTTATATTGACTAGTTCTTCCAGAAAGGAGGCGTGGCAGAAGCACTTAATGAACGTGAACTCTTCAACGCTGTCTCGGGTTTAAATATTACAGCTGACAATGAAGTAGACTTCCAAGCAGAGGTATAGCTTTTTCTGTCTAACAATTTTAATTTCGTTAGCTATGGTAGCTATTACAATACCTTAACTTTCCACATTTAGTGTGTGTGATTGGTGTGAGCAAAATTTCAGCAGTCATTCTGCATCTCTTTTTAAAACCTTGAGTATTTCAGCCTAGTACAAATGTTTACGGAAACTCAGATTGACAGCCCTCTCCACCCTCTTTGCTGATCCCCATGCTCCCAAGCAGAAAAGACTTCATGTTGAGTATAGTTGATCATTCCAGCATTAAAGTAAATTTAGTGTTCTGTTTTAGTTTAAAGAGCTGTTGTCTTGCCTTACATACAGTAAAGGTGGTACAGCAAAAGGAAAGTTGGGTTAAAAATAATTATTCTACCACTTACTTTTCATGGTTTAGATGTTAATTTATTTGAATTTAAAGTTTAGGCTAGCATTTTTAATTTAAAGCTTAAAATCATGCTAATGTAAATATGGACTTAGGAATCTTTGGTCACTGTTGGCTTTTAATTTTCAACCTTTGGCTGTAACTCCTCAAGGCCTGCGTCCTGATATCAGATTTTAAAAAAACAAGTTGTCAAACGTTCCCTATTTTCTAATTAAAGTAAGGGCAATGTGGCAATTCTACTCTCCCTAATTTCTAATGACATTGCAGGTTTGTGCTAGTCCAGCATGGAGTAGGTGGGAGCTGAAAAATAGGTGACTCCTGGGGCAGGTGGTCAACACAAGAAAGAGATAAAGGGAACACGGTGTCACAGTTCTGCAATCTCTGTGTCATTGGAGAAAGGCACACTTCTGTACTTTGAGGAATACAGCTGAAGTCTTAAGAAATCATCCAGTCCTCCCTGCAACTGGTGTATTTTAGTTATGTAGCTTCAAACTGTAAAGGAGTGCTGCTCATTTTAGTAACTTGTTGAGAGCAGACGTTTCCAGGTGTACCTGGCTGTATTCGAGCTCTTACATGTGACTGAATCTTCGAAATAGCAACATTTTACATACCTGCTCTGGCCTCAAAAGCTACTTTTTAATGCTGTTCAGAAGCGTTCTGCTGCTGGCATGGTTTCATGATTTCAGCACGATTTTATTTTTGGCTCTCTAGATTGAAGCTTTGGAGAAGATGAATGAAGATCACGTGCAGAATCATGGAAAGAAACTGTCAACGTTTTCCAGTGATGGAGACCCACCTATATATGATGAATAGCACTGAGTTTATAGCAGCTGATGAAACAAAAAAGAATTTTACTGCTTCTAACTATGTTGGTGCAGTGATACATGTCAACTGCCAATGTCAAGGGAGTGGTTGGCTGGGAATACCAAAATGGAAGCATATGGTGATGTGCCCGTGGTTTGCTTTTTTTTTTAACTTGTCCCACACATCAGGCTGGCACTGTGAGAATGGACTGTCACTACCACTTTTAACAGACTGACAACTTCACCAATTGCCCAGTTACATTAGACTAATGTAGCTCAGATGGTCATATTTTGCACGATTCAGAGCTTACATATCTTTTAGTCTAAAAAAAAATTTAAAAGTCATCTATATTGTCCGAAGTATTTAGTGGGAAAGCACACTTAGAAGAGTCCCTCTCTTATTTTTCCTAATGCAACTTGAAAAACTAATTAAACATTGTGTATGGGCACAATGTCTTTCATCCATTTCTGCCAAGGGCAAAATGAAAAGGCAAACTGTGCACTGCAATCATTTGAAAATGTTAATTTAGCAAAGTAATATATTTATAAATGCAAAAGTCTGGACTTTTTCATTTGAAGTACAGGGAATGTGGCTCTAATTATCTCTGTAAATACTGTTGGGTATTACATGGGAAACAGATTTGAATCCAACCAGCAGAGGACTTCCTTGGTGACATGTCAGGAAATTGTGAGTCAACGATGTATAATAAAGAGTTAGTTCAGGTAGCTTCACTCTTAGTACACAAATGGTTCCAAGAACTTGGTGCAAGCCAAAAATTATAATAATCCTGTCTCTACCTAAGATATCAGTTTGGAGCATCAAATGTTCTTGCCCTGAAGATAATCCTAGACAAATCTGAGTATTCTTCTTGCACCTGTAAGCAAAAAATCTTTGTTTACAAATAATGATGATTGATACTGTTTTCCACAGTCTATTTATTCTTAATGTCAGGGGTTTTTTTTGTTTGTTTGGGGTTTTTTTTAAGCAACTTATAAAAATCTACTGTTGTTTCTCTCCAAAAAACACATTTGAAGATGAACTGATGTGGTGGGATAGTTTGGAATTAAGGAATTCTTATCAACTTCTTTTTAACTGATTTCTGGTTTCCAGTTTCTGATGCTGCTCTTTATCAAGCAGAATGTAGTGATGCTTCCTGTGACATTCTCACAGTGTGCTGTGGAAGTGACTTTTTTATCTCTTTTTGTTGGAAAACTGGTGGTGAAGTAAAATCTTAACATCTTGTGGTGGTATTCTTGCATGGTTCTTTGGATCATGGAGGCCTTCATTGATCTTTGGTGCTTCACTAGAGCAGTCTTAGGGTAGGACTGCACTAATTCCTTACAACGATATAAAAATGACTGTTTGGGTGGGTACTACATGAACAGTAAACAACCTTGTTTTTGCCAGTTTCATCCCCACACTTGGATCCTCTTCCGTTTTCTAAATCAGACAAGTATCTTGCATTTACCCCTTACTTTTGAAATAAAGGAACTTGTATCTTTTGGATACTTATGTCTGTTCCAAATTTCTCAGTGAAACAGTTTCCCAAAATAATGGTATCAGGGAAAGAACAGGCTAAGTACTGCAAGGGAAGTGCTAACTTCTTCAGGAAGACTACAGGCTGCTGTTGTCTTAGTTAGCCAGATCTCCTTCAGAGGAGAAGGCTTTTTTTTTTTTTTTTTTTTTTTTTTTAAAA
>VYZR01080040.1:113490-126352 GCA_013400675.1 Oxylabes madagascariensis | reverse complement strand
TTTTTTTTTTTTTTTTTGGTTTGTTTTGTTTTGTTATCTTTTTCCAGCTCAATATGTGTCATATCTCTAGCAGGTTTTAAGCAGGTTTTATACACGTGTATGTGAAGTTGGGCTAAAGGAATTCTCAGTTGCTAGGGCGTGTTGGCTGAAACTCCTTAGGTACATGAAACTCTACAGGTTACTGTTAAACTATTCCTATTTAATAATGTGTTCAGACAGGATCAAGCTTCTGGGTCATTGAGTTACATCTCTTCCCAGTCCCCAAGCTGAGTTCCTTTTTGTTTTAAAAAATGCCCTGATGTCTTAGATACTTTTACTAATACATGACAGGAAAATATAAAAGAAATAAAACCTAGATAAAGGCTTATAAAGATTTTTACTGATTTAACTTGCCCAGTAGTTAAGAATATCCCTACAAGACTGTTGCAGTACCATGCAATCTGACAACTCTAAGTAAACTTGGAATTTCAGATTGTCTCAGTGTGAACTGGCAGATCTGCAGAAGAAAAAAATTGTGTCTAGTAAAAAAAAAAGAAGAATTAAAGGTTATATAAAAGGCTTATAGAAGAGGAAGCAGGTGAAGGTTATGACTTCAGAGGAGTTAGATATATGTTCAAAACTTTTTTTGTAGGTTTTTGCTGTTCGATCTGGTGGAGCTACAGGAGTTGTTGTTAAAGGTTTGGAGGACAGAAATCCCATTTCCTTCAGGTAAGGCATCTTTATCTTGGGATAGAATGATGCAATCTTCAAATTATGTGGTGCTTAGTCCTGATCCACTGTAATTCAGGCATAGAACTTACAAGTAGTTGTGATCATATTTTGATTTGTTCTTAGATATAATCTTGCAATTAAGAGGGTATGCTTTTCCTTCCCTATGGTCTTCTGGGGGGAAAAGGTAATTAGGCTGTGGCTTCTTTTTTTTAAACCACAGTCTTGTTTTAAAACATGCTATACATATGAGTGATTCCTACAGCAGCAATGACTTGTCCAGGGATACAGTTTAGCAAGTGATGTCTGTGATTCAAGCACAATGTCCAAACCAAGGTGTAGGTTTCTCACGTTCTGTTCCTTGTTTCGTCTGAATTGGGTTCTTCTATGTCTTCCATTTCTTGTGGAAACATTTTTGCAGAATTTGACAACAGTAAACTATTTAATATGTGTCTCTGTTAAGAGTGATGGCTTTTTGTACTCTGCTGTGCATATGTAAGGCAGTATTCCTTTATTCCATATCAATCAATCCAAATATGGATGAAGCAATTTGTAATCAATGTGTTTACTGTGATCTCTTGGATATTGCATAGGGCCTGTCCTGAAAGTTGCTGGGTTTATTTTACTTTTTTATTTGATTACACTTGCCAATCCTGAAGGAGCTGAAAATACTTAGTAAACTTCATGATGTTCCACTATTTTCATGCTTGACTGTCTCTCTCTTTGGCCTGACTTAGTAACATATGGTGGAGGAACTATATACCCTAATCATGCCAATTGTATTGATGCTTTGGTAAGAATATGGGTTTTTATTTATTTTAATGGTGTGAAAACAGCCTCACTCTCCCTTTAACGTCAGTTCTTCCAGAGATTGTGTCCTAGTGGGAAAGCAAGGAGGCTTGTGTCAGCTAGCAGGAGTTCTGGAAGTAATGGAGCAGATTGCAGGATGCTGCTGTCACAGAACTGAGGATGCAGGTTTGGATAGTCCTTCTTCAAGAGCAAGTCTTCCAGTTCCACATCACAGGCCAACAGAGCTGAGCATTTGCAGTGATTTCATGTGCTAATTTGTGTGACCTTAGCCATGATTCTGTAATTGATGTGTTCAGGACTTCCAAAGAAGTAAGGTGACATTTTCTGTCAGTCTGGGTCTTGAATATATTAGTCAGGCAAGAGTAATAATCTGTATTCAAAAGCATTTGCATTACACTCTTTTTTTCCTCTGTCATTATCTTTTTTTAGGGTATACTCTTTAAGAAACTATTTTAGATTATATTTCCATAACTTCTGTTTCTTTCTGTATAGGATGGAGGACAAAGGAGAAGTGAAATGCATCAAATTTTCCTTGGGGAACAAGATCCTGGCTGTGCAGAGAACTTTGAAGAGTGTGGTAAGACACCTACACCCTGCAGCTAGGGAATTGGAGCTGGAAATCCTCTACTTCCAGATTAAAATTCTTTGAGACAAGTGTTCAAGAAGTCTGTTAGCTAACAACAGCTGTAGTGAAAATTCCTCCATCATCCTGAGAGGCTGGTCAGGCAGCACTGTTGTCTTGCAAGTATAATCATTTAAAGAAAAAGTGTCAGGGTGAACCAGCTCTGGCAAGGGTGGTTGTCATAAGTCAAATTTTTCTTCTGTATATATATATATCACATCCAAAACAATTTGATAAACTAATACCTATTCTTTGTATGTATGTATCTATCTATCTTTGTATGTATGTATCTATCTATGTATGTATCTTGTCTGTGCTTCATAATTGCTAATACACTTAATGGGTGTTTTTGCAGGATTTTTTGAATTTTATTCCAGATAGCCCTCAGCTAGAATATACACAGGAATGTAAGGTGAGTTAAATGTCCCAAGCTTATATGCTTAAGTGAAACTCTGATGCTAGTTAGGCTGGTGACTACAGGAGAAGTAATTGAGGTACATTTTAAAACACTAACATCAAGGAAACGAGATACTTAGGCACTACATATGTAGACTAGATATGCAGACTACTGAAATTGAGTGAACAAACAGGTGTTAACAATACCAGAAAAAACTTCCCTGTCTTGTGAATATAATTGTTTCCTAGAGGGAGCAGAAATGCTGTAGGGGCAACAAATGTCAAGGTTTGGTAATGAGAAGAGACAAAGTGCTGATGGTACAGAAACAGTGGACAGTGATTATATCGGTGCCAGATATGTTAATGTGGATGTTCTTTCCTAATGTCACTAATAAGTAATAGTAAGCTATTACTAGTTTTCATATTATGTTTGCTATTTTTTAATAATCCTTCTAATTTTTGATGATTATTTACCAGAAACAAATACCATTGTCATTGTTTGGTATTTTCCAACTTTTAACTAAAACAAATCACATTTTTGGGTAATAGAATGCTAAAATAAATTTTTATACATCTGATTAGCACAGATCCTTTTATCCCTGTAGTCTTTAAAGCTGAAACACTGTCTGCTTCGTTATTTACGATTATGAGTTTAAGTGAACCATTCTAGCAAAACCTTTTTGGTAATGAAACTTCTGAGTGAAGTCATGGCAAATTTTTCCACTTAGATTTTAGTTTCTCTCAACGTCTCTTCCTGCTTTTCATGTCAGGAACTGGTTGAATTGGCAGTAGAGTTTGAAGCAGAGGAACTTAGTTTTATCTAGGTTAAAAAGAAAATTTGATTGTATAATAAACTTGTAAATCTTACATGCTGCCAAAAATCCATGCCATACAGTAATTGTGTTCATATGTAGTTTGGGAACGCTTTATAAAAGCGACTGATGCATGCTGGGTGTCTGGTTGGCCAAAAGTATTAACTCCAGAGATTGGATACCTAAATTGCCTTTGGTCTTGTGTTGTTCATTTTGTAATATTAGCTTACCTGAATAGTTAATTTTTCCAAGTAAAAGAGTGTTTGTTTGCTTGTTTGTTAAAAGACAAAGAATGCCAATATTCTAGGATTCTGCTGGACGAGTTCTACAGAAATTGTCTTCATCACAGATCAAGGAATTGAATTCTACCAGGTAATACAAATAACTCCTGTAGGACATGCTTAGAGATTTGAAAATGTAAATTTGTAACAGCATATTTGAATTCTTTTCTTGTCTCTGTAACTGAAAAAGTGTACTGCTAAAAAACCAGTTTCTGCCATTTGGTTTGCAGACTACAATTTTTAAAATTTTTTAAGAAGAATACATTTTTAGGGCAGGGCAAATTTATCATTTACAGGTTTCAAGACCTTGTATAAAGGAGTGCTCAGCTAAGCCTTGGGAACTCTAGATTAACAGATGCTCTTGGCTTGCATGGAAATGAGTATTTAAATCTAATGTGAAATACCATTTCATGCAAAACAAGTCAGCATTGGGAAAGATGTGTAAACGCTTAAAAGGTGGCAAAGAACTAATAATTGACTAGCTAGTACCCTTCTGCAACTTGCAGCTTTCTCCTCTGTTGACCTCACTGAGTTCCTCTGTGTAATGTATAATTTCCTTTGCATATTTTCTTAAAGATGTCTGATGAATAAATAACCCTTTCTGCCATTCATGATGAGCAATATTTAAACACTTCCTAAAAAAAAAAGCTGAGCATTTCCCAATAGTTTCAATCCTGGAGCTAAGACACAGTATTTCCCCTAATTACTGTTACTAACAACTAGTACTAAAGAAAGTAACTGAAAAAGCAGCATTATTTCCTGCTGATTGAGGGGGAAAATATATATTTAGCACCTGAAAGGATTATGAATGTCAACCCTGCAGGTAAAAGAACTAAAGCAAATAAGTGTCTTTTTAAAGAGAGTATATTTAGGCCCTTGAAATGAAGAGAGTTGATTTATATACTTAGTTCTCAAAATAAAAAAGATTAAGGGAGCTGGGGAGTGAAGACAGCAAGAATATTCTAAGAATAACTTTTTAATGAAACTTTACTAGTTGTATCAAGCTAGGCGTTTTCTCCACTGTGCACAGAACTTACACCCAGATCTGGATGACTGGGAAAACACAGCACCTTTGAGCTCACTAGGATTTGATGTGTATTATTTCCTTAGCTATAGTAAAGTGGGGCCTCAGCTGTAATTGTCAGGTTTCTGATTTTTTTTTTTTAATTTTAGCATGGTAAATGTCTTTACATTTAACTGTTTGTTGCTTAACATTCCTTGCTCCTGTGCATTACCATTTGTGCTGTTGGAATCCTGGTGGTAATAAAATGCTAATGTTCTGTGTTTCCAGGTATTGCCAGAGAAAAGAAGTTTAAAGCTTCTGAAGAATCAGAGTATTAATGTCAATTGGTACATGTATTGCCCAGAGAGCTCTGTTATCCTTCTTTCAACCACTGTCCTTGGCAATGTCCTGCAGCCATTCTATTTCAAGGTAAAGGGATATGTTCCAAACTTGTCATTTTCATTTTTTCCTAAACTGCTTCTTCATCCAAATATTCTATTGCTTGAATTTCTTCCAAGAGGTGCATGTGTTCATGTCCTTGTATGACAATAAGCAAATCTATAAGGTAGCTCCTAGGTGATGGCTTAAAATTAGGTAATTCACTCTTTCTTACATGCTCTTTGAAAAGATGTGTGTCCAGTTGTGGACAATTGAGCTTGAGAAAGGGAAGAAAAAAATTGGTGACTAAATATTGTACAACTTAAGCGTCTTTAAAGAATTTTTTTTTCACATATCATACTTCAATTCACTATCGTACTTAAATGGGTATTTATGATTTACTTTTAATATGAACATTTGTTCTTTGTAGTATGATAAAGGAAACATAAGAGCCTTTCTCTTGATTATAATTATAACCTTCCAAATATGACTGGATGAAAAAGAGATAAAGAAAAAGGGTTGCACTTAAGAAACAACTGTTCTCCCGAGCCAGAGAGGGCTTTGTCTAGAGTAGTTCTTCTTTTGGTGTTCTTCCCTGTGGGCAACACTTACTGTTACTGGGAAAATATTTTTCTTTTTATCTTGGAAAAAGTGTGTTGTGAAAATCAGAATCTGTTTTCAGTTAATGAAGCAGTCAGGTGATTTTAAAAATGAGGAAAAGAACTACAGCATTTGTCTTACTCCTGTCAATGGATTAGGAGGATTTCTGTGGTAGTTTAAGGGAAGAGATTAAAAAGCATCTTATTCACATGGGTTTCCTGGTTTGTGTTAATCTTGTCTAGGGTCTGTACTGCATCCTGAAATGATGTTCCCTTAGGTGGCTGGGAGGAACCTACTAGCCTTTCACAGTTTTCTTTTTAACAACTTATGTTATGGTTCTCCCTCCTTCACATTTTGTGTCAGGTTGTAGCTTGAAGCTAAATAATTTTTATCTTGTGTTCAGAAGGTAATATTTAAAGATTTCCTGAGAAAGGTCCTGTACTAAAGTAATATTTGAAAATAGAGATCTAGCAAAGGAAATAGTCCTGTACTATCCACACTTCACATTCAATAATGCATCAGTAAGAACAGGAAGTGAATTTCAGTAGAAGCTTCGGAAACTGTGAAAACTTGCTTAAATATAAATTCCATAGAAAAGAGGAAGAGGAGGGTGGAAGCCTTGGGCAGGAGAAGGGATATGCTGTAAGTAGAAGGCAGGAACTAAGGGAGACTGTGACTGATAGGAGGAAGTGGTATTTTCTCCTTCTCAGGAAGCAGTTTTTTAAGAGTTGGAGCATATACTTTTCTGGAAGAGGGAAAGTAAGTTAAGAGAACTGCTGTTTGAGATTTCCAGACCAATTGTACATGGGATTTGCATACAAATTTGTCTTGACTGATTTGGAATAGAAGTATTTTTGTAGCTGAAGTCATAAAATCAGGACGATAAAGCCTCTGAAGTTACAGAAGTGTGTGTTAAGAATCACTTGGGGTTTTTTTAGGACAGAAAGCACAAAACCCATTCTTTTGGACTATGACCGTCCTTCGCCTCGTGGGGGCGCTGGCGAGACAGCGTTCGGGCAAGGGCGGCTCATCCCTTTCTGGTGCAGGTCGTGACAGTTCTTGTTTTGCTATTTAACAGGGTGGGACCATGTCAAAACTATCCAAATTTGAAATTGAGTTACCTGCAGCACCCAAGTCATCCAAGCTCAGCCTTTCTGAAAGAGATATTGCTATGGCTACAATGTACGTACCGCACGCATCAGGTCTTTCTCGGGAAGGTGTGACAGTTAGGGAATGCTGGGAGAAGACAAGGACATTACAATGGTTGCACTTGTTTCTCGTTTTAGCAGTGCTGTTGCTTTAAAGCACTTCACTTACTGCCTTGAACAAAGCATCTAAACGACCCTCTTGGGGCAAGGTGGGGAGGGGAATCAAATGGAGAAGTCTTACATGAAATTGTTCTGGATTACCACAGAAGTTTGGAGAATGTTTCATTTTTTAGTTGATATTTTGATAAAGAAATCGTTCACAGATGCCTAACTTGCATGAGTATAGGCCCTGCATTGTGATTTATCAAGTACTGTTTAATCTTTCACTTTTAATTAAATAATTACCTGATTTAGGTAGTCTCATCTCTTCTTTTAGGATAAAATGTTTGTCTCTAAGAGACTGGTAGAGCTCTTAATTGAAAATAATGTTTTAATCCTATCGTCTTGTTAGATATGGGCAGCTTTATGTTCTCTATTTGAGGCATCACTCAAGGACTTCCAACAGTACAGGAGCAGAAGTAGTGCTCTATCACTTACCCAGGTAAGAGCAGAGTAAAGAACATTAGTTGCAGTTCACATCTGTGTCAATGTTGTGGTTTAACCCCAATTGGCAACAAAGTACCACCAGCTGCTCCCCCAAACCTCTGGTGGGAGGGGCAGGAGAATCAAAAAAAGGTAAAACTCGTAGGCTGAGATAAGAACAGTTTAATAAATGAAGTAAAAACTAGTAGTAGTAATGAAAAGCGCATGGAGGGGGGAATAAAACCCATGAAAAGTAAGTGACACAATAACAGTTGCTTACCACCCAGCCTGTCCCAAGCACTGATCTGTGCCTCCTGGCCAACTTCCCCCACTTTATATACCGAGCATGATGTCCTAGGGTATGGAATATCCCTTTGGCCAGTTCAGGTCTGCTGCTCTGGCCCAGCTTCTTGCACACCTGCTCACTGGCAGAGCATGGGAAACCAAAAAGTCCTTGACTTAGAGTAAGCACTGTTTAGCAACAACTAAAACATCAGTGTCGTATCAATGTTATTCTCATACTACATCCAAAATACAGCACTGTACCAGTTCCTAGGAAGAAAATAAACGGAGTGCCAGCAAAACCAGGATAAAAAGACATCTTTTATAGTCTAAACAGGCTTGTTGACCAGTTCTCATTTCTCTTTGTTTCCAGAGAGGGCTCCTGTAAGAAGACACATATTTTAAAGCTGAACAGAACTGGGAAGTTTGCACTGAATGTAGTGGATAACTTGGTGGTAGTACATCATCAGGATACTGAGGTCTGATTTATTTGTGTTGTGCTGTAACTTTGAGAAGTTAGGGGCAGGTTTTAATAACCTAGTAATTTAATTTAGGAGTTAATTTTCTTTTGGGCTTAGCTTAGCCAAAAGACAGAGTGTTTGCAGGAGCAAAACCATAACACTGTAAGAGATGTAAGAGATTCAAATTTATCCTTTTATCCTGATGGACTAACATATAAGCAGGGCTGCTGGTAATGCCTGCTTTTTTCTTACACTGTTTTTGCTTCTTGTCAGTTTCTTATGCTGCTTTGCTGCTGCACTGTGTAGGCTTTTAGGGCGTTATACAAAGAGGAGGAGTTAAATTGGATACTAAATTATCAATCCTGGGAAATTTATCATATCACAAACATTTGAACAATAATGTTTCTGTGACACAAACTTACGCTCCTTTAGTCTGAAGGCCTGGCTCTCTAAAAACTTGTGTGAACACAAACCTTCTTGTGCATCTGGTGGTATAAGTAAGACTTCCTGTCTGCAGTCCCAGCAGCAAGGCTTGGTTAATGTTAAGCTAAAGTGGTATTTTGCTCTTGACTTGGGAAAACGCTTGGACTTCTGGTATTATCTTCTCTTGGACAACTTCAAGAACTGGGACACGTTACCTCCTTAGGAGGATTAGTTGATGTTTCAGTTACAGTTCATGTTAATTCTATACATTAGCATTTAACCCAGAGCACTTCCTCCCCAGCATTTTGGTCAAGCTATAAACATATCTGTAGAAACCCAGAAAACATTACTCACTTTGCCTTTGGGAGACACCAGTAATTGAAGCTTCACTGGCACTGAAAGCAAAGCTGCTTTTCCTGGTGGTCCATACTGGGTAGAAGTGTTAGTGACTTGAGTTGAACAAGACTGAATGGTAGAAGTATGAGGATATCAGTGGAAGATAGACAATTTTCCCCAGAGTTTCTAGCATCCTTAACTATGCAGTGTCAAAGTCATGTGTTGTGCAAGAAAGACTGAGAGAGACTCTTCTCTAGGACATGCAGTGACAGTTCTAGGGGCAGTGGTTTTCGACCAAAAAGAGATAGATTTAGATGGGATGCAGCTTTTTACTGTGAGGGTGGTGAGACCCTGGAACAGGATGCCCCATCGCTGAAAGGGTTCAATGCCAGGTTGGATGGGGCCTTGAGCAGTTTGATCAGTGAAAAATGTCATCAACCCCAGTACATCCCTTCCAACCTCAACCATTCTATGATTCTAACAGAGAATAAAGGATGGAAATGTGAAAAGCAGACCGAATGCATGTAAATGGGTGGTGATTTACATTTGTCAATACTAACTTCCTCTTTTTAATTGCAGACTTCAGTTATATTTGACATCAAGCTAAAAGGAGAATTTGATGGGTCCACAACCATCCATCAGTTTGTACTTCCACCTCGATCAATACAACCCTATCAAATACCTGTAGCAGGTAGAACCACTATATAATGAATAACCTAACACTTAGCAAGAGTACTTAAATGTAACAGCTCACATACAGGAGTGCTTCAGGTTTTAGGAGGCTGGTTACTAACACTTCAATTATACGTATTTGAGAGGGTGAGGAAGGAAGAAGGTAAGAAGCAATTGAGCAGAAGTTGGTGTTCCAAATGTGTGCCAACTACAGAAGAGCTGCTGTTTAAGGTGCATGCTTCCTATAGTACTTTGCTTTTACACTTGAAAAGTGTTGGGTTTGGGGAGTTTTTTGGCCATGGCTCTCAAAGCTTGTGGGTACTCAAAAGCACTTCATGCTTTTCTGGCTTAAGTCAGGACTATGTGATTTATGAAGTTAGAGGCTGAAAAACAGTGCAAGCTCAGAATCAAGTTTGGGACCAGTTTAGAAGTAATGTTACAATCAGTGTTAAGACTTACATGCTTAGATTCTTCTTGGATTACCTTTCTGTTCTCCAGTCCTAGAAGTGTGACAGGAAGTTACCCTCAAGCTGGGAGTACAAGTAGCCTGAGCATAGTTTCACTAGCACGTGATAAAGCAGTGAGACTGCACATTAAAAGCTCTAACATCTGATAGCAAGTGTGATAAATCTGCAGATGGAGATTTGTATTAAACAAATGTTAGGATCAGAATGTACAAACCACTCTTCCTTTTAAAGAGTATACATTTAAATACAGCAAATGGAGTCTGTGTATTTATAATTACAATACTAGAGATGGAATATTTCTGCATGCATTATTTCACTTGGCTGAAAAATAAAACAACCATGTTTTGAAGGATTTGTTTGCCTTCTCAGTGTCAGATTTTCTTTGTAGATCTGACTACACAAATGGATCTTTCTTTTTGACTGCATGCTAGAGTGTTACAATCAATACTTACCTTTTTGGTATAACATAATTGGTATAGGAGAGCTGCCAGAGTACTACTATTCTTCACCTGATGTTATTTTTTCTGCAGGCCCAGCTTCTGTGACAAGTCAGGCTCCTGTTCCGTGTAAACTCTGTATCCTTTAAATCCTCTCAAAAAGTAAGAACCTCATTCTTCAGGGAAGAAAAACATGGTTCAAAACTTCAGAAGTAGAAGTGACAGTAAATGAAAATATGCTAACGGGATCTGCTTCTCTACAGTAATGTAAATTCAGGAGAAACAGTTTAGCATAAATGTTAATATAGATGTTAAAACCTTAACATTTAGATTCTTCTTCTTGGATTGTCTTTCAACCTGATATTATCATCAGTGCAAGTGAAGGTAAGTGGTGAGCTCTTGGTCTGTGCAATATTCAATTCATCAGGATGGCTAGTTTACACTTTCAGTGCACAAAGCAGCTTAAAACTGAAGGTAGAGCAGCTTAAAACTTATTAGGTACATATGCTGAGTTGACTGCTCATGGTAGTGATAACTGAGGATTAACTATCTCTACTACAACTTCAAGGGTAATGCTGCTCTAAAATGTGGGCTTAGAAAGACAAATAAAACAGTATTGATGTATTTTTATTTAAGGGTGGAAAAGTATGTCTAGGCTATACTGTACAAGGCAATTCACTTTGTTTACTCCTTCAAATCAAGGTTACCTCTGGAGTCTTCAGGTGAAACTTGAACCTGTAGTTAACCTCTTGCTAGATAAAGGAAAACTAATGGATTTCCTTCTCCAAAGAAAAGAATGCAAAATGGTTATCCTGTCTGTATGCTCTCAAAGTAAGTTCAAGTGTGTTTTCTGTATCTTGAAAGTACAATACTGCTTATTCATAAATACTCACCCAAGTTAGCTTAGCTGTTCTTAGATTTGAGATCACCTCTGAAGCTGCCTTGATCCTTAGGATGTTATTCGCCTCAACTACCCTCAGTCACTATTCTGAAGGAATTTAACAGCATGAAAANGAAGACAGAAGCTGAAAAAGCAACTCTGAATCAGTAACTAATACCTTGGTTTCCAAAGCACTGATTTCACTGCACACTGTATCATGGCAGTCCTGATACATCTCAGTTACTTCTGGTAAAGTACCAAATTCAAGCACTAACTCAGAGTACAGTCTGAGTACAGAGTACAAAACTCTTCTAAGCCTGTGGGCCTGTATCAGTGTAGTTAGTTAGATTCATCTCCTGTCTTTGAGGTATATAAGAGCAGCTGTATTTATATAGCTTTAAAAAGCAGTTTTAAATTTATTTTGAAAGCCCCACTTAGCAAGATGCATCTAATGTAACATGACCACAGATATGAATTTCCTTGTTAACAAAAGTTTACAGTTGTGTTTGAAACTGTACAGGAAACAGTCTGTACAACTGAGACTGACTCAGAACTGTACTACAGTACAGTTTTCTTTTTAAAAGACTTTTTTGTTTTGTCCTAGGTGGTAGAAACAGGCCTGAGTAGAAGTAATCCACTCCTGAAACGTCCTGTCCGCACTCAAGCAGTTATTGACCAGTCTGATATGTACACCCATGTTTTATCTGTTTTTACAGAGAGGAAGGTAAGTTTCATTTTAAGGGCTAATTTGGCAGCAGTCTCAGATCAGGTGACTTAAGTTAACAGCTTGAAATTGGCTGCAGGAAGTTTTGTCAGGATTAGAGTATTTTCATGGCTGTTCTTACAGGGTTATTAACAGAAGCTATGCCAGTTCCACCTAACACTTTTTTTTTTGTCCAGGAAGCACCTCACAAGTTCACTATAGCTGTCTTGATGGAATACATTCGCTCTCTCAACCAGTTCCAGATTGCAGTTCAGGTAAATCACTTATGTGCTAAGTACATTGCCCCACTCCATGAAATGACATGCAGATTTAGTGCAGTCTTGGTCACACGTGTAAGTTCTATACAATATATTTTTGATTGCAAAAACACATATAGAGACATACCTTTAATTATCTTCTTCCTACATTCACAGCACTACTTGTACGAGCTGGTCATCAAAACCCTTGTTCAACACAACTTGTTCTACATGCTCCATCAGTTTCTGCAGTACCACGTGCTCAGTGACTCAAAGCCCTTGGTATGTAAGACAAGTAGCTCCAATAAGCAAGTGAGGGAGGTGGGAAGTCTTCAGAGTTTTAAGGTTATTTCTGCTTTTGCCCTAGGCTTGTCTCTTACTGTCCCTGGAAAGCATTTACCCTCCTGCACATCAGCTCTCGCTGGACATGTTAAAAGTAAGCATTTCTGACTCTAGTAACTCCACGTCCCATGTGGGTTAGGCTGGTCAAACAGCCTCTCTGACGAGGCTTGAAGTCATTAAATAGCATCAATCATTTGCATACATTAGAAGCACTGTCTTACAGCTGTGGTTGACTTCACAGAGACTTTCCACAGCAAATGAT
>VYZR01080040.1:57961-85674 GCA_013400675.1 Oxylabes madagascariensis | reverse complement strand
TATTTTGTGAGAGTCTTCAAAAAAGCAATCTGAGTAAAGAGTAGTTAAACCAGTAAGGAAAATATGCAAGAAAGTGAACAAATCCTATATTTAAGGTTTTGTCTGTGACATCATATTTTGGAGACTTCTCATATCTCTGAAAAGAAACTGAGATAAATTACCTTAACCCAGTTGGACCTGAGAAATCAGAGATAATCTGCCTACCTTCTCATCAGGTTAGGATGAGAGGTCATAGCACAGGTCCAACAGAACCCAATACAGAATTCTAGTGTTGGAGAATTATTTTTTTAACAGCAAACCTCCAAGAGAAGCTCACCTGCATTAAGTCATAGCCATCTTCTGGTAGTGGTATTGGTGGCCCATCATAAGCACAGTTGTACCTCTTGTCTCCAGAAGCAACTCCACATTCTCCATACCAGACACACATTTGTGGAAGTACCTAATCAACAAAATAAGTGATTAACTGCAATAGTTGCCAAATATCTCAGCTATTGTAGAATTTGTGTGCTACTATTCCAAAAGCCACTTGCAGTCCAGATTAGATAACTTCCTGCTAATTAAAACATCAGTGTGTACTACATAAAGCACCCATTAACAAAAGCAGGTGTTTTTGACACGGTGCACATCACCACCGATCTTCAGCTCAGCTCCCCATCCTCCCTTGACCATTACAGAAACAAGAAGTGCACTGCCTGCAGTTAAGATCAAATATAAGAGTTACTTAAGAAAAACCGAAATCAATACTTGAAAAGCATCTTCAAGTAGAAGGTGATATAGAAAATAATTTGTTCATGCAAGACAGCAAAATAATTGATGGGTTAAACTGTCACATTAAAGCACATGAGTCAGTGCACATGGAGAGAAACTCATTGTTTATGTGCAATTTCACTTCCTTCTGCCACCTTTTGATCCTTCCTGAAAACTCATTACAGTGATAGACTGAGGAAACAGCAGCACAGAGAGGATTCTGAAACAGAACTTCATAGCTCTGCACTTGCCATACGTATACTGTCACAATCTCAAAGGATGCCCTCCATCACCACTTTCAAGCCTAAGCATGGAATATTTAAATAGTATTACAGCGCTAAGAAAAAAGCCTAATTTTAAAGATGCTTTAATACAAGCAACTATTGAAAATTCAGAAATTTTGGGGGTTTTTTATTATGTGCATAAAAAAAATTGAAAAAGGGCAGTGGCACCTTGAAAGCCTTTTATTTTTGTTCAGTGGTACTGACACTGAGACATCTGAGATACCAAGACGAAGTATTTATTCTGAAAATTAAAACATTTAATGCAATAACAAGTTATTTACATCAAAAGCTTTAATACAGCTCCAAAGTTTTCCTACCACCTGGGCTGCAAGCAGAAAGCAGCCTGCACAAACATTTACCACATTTCTGCCAGCTCTGAACAGGAGTTTGCTCAGTACAGTTTGAGAGATAACTGACTTATTTTGATGTCCTGAACAACCTTGGCTTAGCATTTTAGAGACACCATATGTTGTTGCTGCAAGGACAGACTGCTGTGCTTTGTGCTTGACCGTGAATAGTGTTGTTTACTGACCAGAGGCCCCTGAATGCTTGTCCTGACAACACCCAAGAGCTACCCAGAAACACAGTGCCTCCGTAACATCCAGTTTTGTGCTGAAAAGCACTGACAGTTCTTCAAAAAGTACATCACTAGTTGCTTGTTTATCAGGGACAATAACAATCACCAATTTACCCAGCCCAAGACTTGTTTCCTATTTAACCTAACCAGGACAATATAGGCCAATACAAAATTACTCACTGCAAGTCAGGTCTAAAAGTCACTTTTAAGTGCCACTCATCTGGATCACCATTTCATTTGTCCATTCTAGCATGTCTTCTAGTTAAACCCACAACCAGCTGATAAGTATTACCATATTCTATGATACAAGCTGGAAAACACCCCTTAAGATTGGACTTATAAACACTGAATGTTTAACACCAGCATAAGCCAGAAAGTCAAACTTCCATAACTTGTAGACTATTTCTCAAAACTACATTTTTCATGCACAAGCTAAATTTGTTCATGCATCAAGTTAATCTAAGAAGTTAATACTACTTTGATGCAAATTTAGAAGTCATCATCTTCAACTCTGCTTCCTCACATCTATATGCCCCAGTTCTAATAGCAAACAATCTACTAGCAATGAAAATTGTTCTACTGTTTGTAGGAGCATCAGAAGTGAATTGTCTCTTCAAGAGGAAGCACAGATTCACCACCATTCTTGCAAAAGGGCAAGGAATTTGGAGCTGCTTCACACTGCCCGTGAGAAAAGGATTAGTTATTTCTTCAGTATCAGGCTGGCTTCTGTGTTTAGTCTAGAATGGTTTGTAATCATCCTCTCTAAAAAACACTTTCTGTGCTTCATTACATCTTGTTATCTAACACTTATTTTTTAAACACACAAATTCATCAACCTACTCTTTAGAGAAAGACTTAGCTTTTTCCAGAGTGGAATGTGTGGGAAAACTAGTAATGCAGTTAACAGTTACAAAAAACTTATCAGGACACTTCTTGCATAGAAAAACTTGAGTAAATTTCAGCTATCATGTCAGTCTGACTGATAGTTCAATTGTTTTAAAAACGTTATCTGTGTTTTAAGGCAGCTATTCCTTGGTTATAACTACATGGATACAAAACAATCTTTCTTACATCTATAAATTTACCTACAAGGCTTTCTGTCATCATTTTCAGGACAGGACATAAAACAACTTACTTGCACATGACACTTGGTAATGTACCAAAAGCTATCCGGCTAAACACAAAAGAAAAATAAAGCAAGACAAAGTTCGGCCTAGTATTAGTTTACATTTGAATTCATGGGTAAAGAATTTCAAATCACATTCCTGAAGTTCCACAGCAATAAAGCATACAGTGGAAAAAACAATGTTTTCCACTCAAACTTTCAGCCTGTTTAAGAAAAGTTGAACAGATCAGCTGCTTTAAACTATTAGAAGAGCACTTAGGCCTAGAACTGCAAATCTGAATACTCTGTTTCAGTATTAACACCAAGAACGCAGTTTCAGAAACGGCTTAAGATTTTACATTTATGCCATGACCTAGCAGGATTTTCCCAACAAAAGTGTGAGTTTGTTCCCTGAACCAGTTAGCTTTGGGGATGCTTGATTTACAGTGGTTGATCCAAGTCAATAAGTCTAAAAAACACCAAATCATGAGACATCAACAGCCTAAATTGAACAACACAGCTCTTGAACATTACCGAGTTAATAGCCTGCTTACCATTGAGTCAGCTCCAAAAAATGGGAGAGGGCTGGTCTCCTACGGTTGAGGCAACATTCAGGGATACAAGTAACTACTCCACTACCACATATAAGATAGAGCTGACAGTTCTTGCCCCTGAAAATCCCCTAGTAAAAGCTAGATTAAGTTTCAGAGTAAGACTCGCACTTTGCTCTTTCCATTCTTTCAGAAGAATGCTCCTATGAGGGCAGGGTGAGATAGGGATGAGTAAGTGTGGTTGTAAATAAGTCATAGTTGACAAAGCTGCTGCTTGCAGGGTTAGACACTTAGGTCAGATAATTGCTCACCTGGATATTAAGTTTCTTAAGTGGGTGAAAGCCTAGCCCCAAAAGTAACAGAGAAATGCTGTGTTGAACCCAAATGTCTTCTAAACAAGGCAAAATACTTAAAGTACTCCATAAGTAACCCAGGGCTCAGTCAATGATTTTAGGGCTTTTTCTGCGTGTTTTCCTTTTAAGATCACATGACTAAGTACTTCATCTATTAAAAGGGACTTTCCTGCATATTTCATAAGGCAACAGCAACATAACCTTAGATTAAGGCTGCTCCTTCCTTTCTCTAGCATATCTTAGAAACCACTTGTCAGTACACTAGTCCTCAGTACCTCCTCAGAGTTCAGAAAACTGCATTGCTATTTCTGGCAATCTTAGTCTGTTTGAAGAGAAGTATAACTTCAGGCCAAGGCTCCAGGAGCCCTTACAAAGAACTTGCACGTGCCCAAGCATGGGCATTCTACACAAGTCCTGTTAGAGCTTTGTAATAGAACTAGTGTTCCAACAGATCATAAACACATTTACTTCAGCCCAAGTTTCTTCAACTGCAGGTTGAAACAAACCGATAATTTTTGATGCTTCCAGCAGCATTTGCTGCCACCATCACCAATGAATACATAGCTGTTAAGGAGACAAAGAACAATGATGATGCTGTACACAGAAACAGCAACTGTTTGTGGTCTTACAAATACCAGATGACAAGTGAACACTGTTTGATTCTTGAAACTAGGATTGCTAATGTATGGAAAAGGCAAGAGCAGCAGATACAGCTGTTTCCCTTTCCTTCATCTAGGATGATGCATCTGGGATCTTGCAGGGCAAGAAGATCAATCCAGGAAAAAACAGACTCTTCCCCTGCACTCCCTTAATATCTCCTATTGCCAACTAGGTTGAGAGTTCTAAGGAATCACTACACCACCCTTAATAAATGGAAAGACTGGTTTATGGAAACAGGTGATCAGGTCAAGTTCAAAGGCCTGTCCCAGAAGTTGCATATTACCTCATAACCCTTCCTGTGGAGGAAAGAGGTCCAGGGACTAAAGGAAATTTTACAGGTTTAGTTTTTAATCTTTCTCTCTTTCAGTAACTTGTTCAGAGGCAGCCAGTTCAGAACCATGCCTTATCTGCCAAGCTCCTCCTGTTCCTTTGCTCACCAGCAGGAGCATTACTACTCCTGGTCAGGCAAAGCAAGCCACAGTTCTGCAGTTATCCAAACTCATTTCAGATGTCACAGTAAAGTCAAAGTCAAGTAGGAAGAGAAAGTTGCAGTAACAGTAACAATTCAGTATCTGTGGGGACAAGCAGATGTTACCTGCAAGGATGCATGCATGATCAGGAAGTACAGGGCCCTCAGCTAGCCCCTGTCTGCAACTAAGTCCATCTGCACCAAAATAACTCCGATGTCCTGTGGGTTAATAATAATAATACTGCACCACACCTTGATTATTTTGGCTACTGCCCAGCTAGGTACTACTCAGTTCTACCAGTCACTCCTTTTAGTCATCTCTCCCCTCCTAAGGCAGCTTTCCTCACTTTCCATCCAGAAAGGCTGAACAAGTCACTCCTGATTTTCCGGGAAGTAATTTAGGTGAAGTTGTTACTGTCTTCTTCTGCAGCTACATTGCCATCCCCCAGCACAGAAACTGTTCCAAACAGACATTTCAGAACTTCATGTCCAAGGTCAGGTAACACCACACTGCAAGCCATTTGGCATGAACAGCACTTGTCATTAACACTTTCCCATCGGATATCAGAAAAATCAAATATAACCTACAGCTTGGGATCCCAGCAGCTGATAGGAAACCTGTATCCAACCTTGATTAGCCAGCGATTTAACAGCTTGTGTTTTAGTACAGTTATACAAAGATCAATTGCAATAGTGGCCATTAAGCACACAAATACCATCTAATGCATTAGGGCATTCATAAGAAAATAAAATAGTAATGGATAGCTGGCAGAAATCTTGTACCGTGCACCGTTCAGAGTGAAAGATACAGGCCAAACCCTCCCAAGTTGATTGTGAATGTAATGGAAGGATGGTGAGCCGAAGTGCCACTCCAGTCCACCAACTGCTTTGAAGCAGAAAAAACCCCATGACATATGGCACTTTGGATTACAAACATCGCAACTGAAAGCACAAAACCATTACACCACCAGTACACTTGAGAGGGAGAACAGTTTACCTTCAGGATGCTTCTCTTCAGCAAGCATCTAACACTATATGGGCTCAGTCTAACTGAAGGACCAGCTTCTCTTTGAAACATATCAAGTAAGGGTCCTCTTTGTGAAGTGTCAGGCTGTAAATAAGAGTTAATGGCAAAAATTCCCAATAAAACCAGACTCTGCCTTCTTACAGTACACAACTGAGACCTGCGTGGTTAGAGTAATTTTGCAATGTTTACTTGAAGGGACCACAAAGTCTCTACAACGATTTCCCTAAATATTTGAGGAACTTGCTTTAAGTTCCTGTAGGTCAGTATCCTCCTGATAAGGAAAGCATTCTGTCATTTCTTTACCAGCCTAGGACACAACTCATTGCTCCAAGATGATATCTCCCACCAAAAAAAATTACATAAAGGCGCATTGGTTAGGTGTGAAGTATCATTACTTACTCACCTGAAGATCATGAGTCACTACTAACAATCACCTTCTCCAGTGGTAATTGAAGAATGAATTCCTCGTTTTATGTTCAAGTTCTTAAAAAAGTTTTTTTGAAGAGGATATGAGAACAGCACACACACAAGATGACAAACTCCTACGTTTAATCATAAAACTTGACCTAGAAAGTATGTTTTCAATGTAGGTAGAGAGGGAATGAAAGCCAACCACTAATGCATACAAGACACTCCTCGTTTCTCCAGAGGAATGTGGAGTATCCCGCTCCTATCTTGCACTACAGCATAACAAAACACGACTGAGAGGAGTGAATGTTTTATCATATTTTTTCCTGAAGCTCCCAAGAAGTCCAACATACTCTAGTCCTCGATTTTAAGGAAATATGTTGTCTTACTGCTGGCACATGAATAAACAGCAGCTCTCACTCCACACAGATCAATACTTCCAAGAAGCTGTCACCTAGCGTAAGTTACACCCCAAGCAAAGCGAACCAGACACCCAGGACATCTGCAAGCCTCTGCCGAGCATGTGACCGCGTGGCCACTCACATGCACTGGGCATTGCATAAGCAGGGCACGCCACGGGAACGCGGCATCCCGGGGGCTGCCGCTGCCGGGCGCGACCGCAGGGGACGGGCACTGGGCAGAGGCTGAAGTTCGCGGGTGCTCCCCGGCGGGCCTGCCGTGCCCCCGGCTGTCAGCCCCGTCCCGACGGGGGCCAGGGGCACGGCAGAAGTGGGGAGAGCCCCACCGGGGACGAGGAGGGGACACCCCGGTACCTCGCTTCAGCTTCGCGCCGCCCCGAGCCCAGGGGCCTAACCCGGGACACCGCCGCCTTACCCAGCCCCGCCGCCTGGGACACTCCCGGCCGCGGGATGCACACCGCGGCTCCCCCGCCCCAGGCAACACCCGCGGGATCCCGCTGCCCACCCGCAGCTCCCTCTCCTCCCCACGATGCCGGGAGGCCCGGCATTCCCCACCCCACGGACTCACCCCCACGGGCGACAGAAGCAGGAGGAGGACGAGGAAGCTCAGGCCACCTCGCCCGGGGCTGCCTTGAGGGGTCCCCATGGCGGCGCGGGCTGGAGCGCGGATGATCGGCAGGCGCTGTGGGCAGCGGCACCGAGCGACGGCGGATGGAAACGGGAGGAGGGCGGTGAAGCAGCCGCGCCCGCGCAGTCTGGAAGGGCCGCTCTCGCCTGCCCGGGCGGAGCCGCCAGCCCCTTCGGGGAGAGGCCGAGGGCCGCCCCAGCGCCGCCGCCAACCGCGACCGCCGGCCCGCCCCCGGCACCGCCTCACCCCGCACGGCCGAACAGGGAACACCGCTCCCGGCACCGCCTCCCCAGCGCGGCCTGCCCCGAAACACCGCCCCGGCACCGCCTCCCCAGCGCGGCCTGCCCCGAAACACGGCCCCAGCACCGCCTCCCCAGCGCGGCCGAACCAGGAACACCGCTCCCGGCACCGCCTCCCCAGCGCGGCCTGTCCCGGCGGCGGCGGGCGGGGCGCCCATCACGCCACGGCGGCTCCGCGCCGCAGCGGGCGCGGGGGGGCGATGCCCTGAGGGGCCCGGGCGGGAAGCTCGTCCCGGTGTGGGAACAGAGCCGTGCCCCTCCGGGATGGACCGTCCCGCCCAAGCTGCACCGGCAGCCGGGCAGCGGCATCGTCCGGGCAGGGGAATGTTAATCGCACAGTTTGTAAATATCAAAAGTCGCTTTAAAAACCCTTGGATTTTGCAAAAGCGCTTTAATTTGGCTTCAAAGCCACTGATTCCTAAGGACTGGTCTGGCAGCCCTTGGGCCCTTGGCCCGCGTGCCGTGCAGCTGCAATGACCGGGAGCCCCGGGCCGCCCGGCCGAGGGCCGCTGTCCCGGGGCTGTGCCCGCTGCCCGGTCCGCTGCCGACGCGCTGACACCGGGTGGCCTGACCGCTGTCGCAGTCAGCAGTTCTGGGAGTGCTGGCTGCCCTCTGCCAAAGCTATCTGCGTGTTTGGGCTCCGTTACCTTGGGCTCTGCTTCTTTGGACTCTGGGATCAGTTCGGGACCTGGCTGGGAGGAGGCACAGTAAAAGCAGGGCGTGGGGCATTCCCGTGCATGCCGTCTCTGATTTTTCCACCTCTTTATTGCCTTCCGTGACACTTTATTGCCCTCCCAGACAGGTAACGCGCATTGCTCTGCTGGAATAACACATGTAATTTAGCTGATATTGCCATCTGCTGACGGAAACGCAGACTAGTCGGGGTGTCAGAGCCTCAGGGGCTGGCGTGTTGGCCGGCAGCCTCCTGGGGGTCACGTAATCCGACCTTCCGTGAGAGCAGAACCCGGTTAGAGCAGGCGGCTCAGGGAATTGTCCGGCTATGAATAGCTTCACAGATAGAGATTTCACAGCTTCTTCGGACAAACTTTTCCACTGACTGACCACGCTTGGAGTAAAATGTTTTTCCTGTATCTAAAGAGGATATGTTCTATCTGGAGGCTGTTGCCTCTTACGCTGTCATGGTGCCTGACTGCGAAGAGTGTGACGACCCCTTCTTCACATCCTCCCGTTTGGTAGCTGCCATGATTAGTTAGATGTCCCTAGAGAGAGCTTTCTTCTTCAGGCTGAGCAAACAGCTCACAGCTCCAGCAGCCTTGGCTGTTGGGGTGGCAGTAAAATAGATTTTGCTACAGTATGTCGGTATCTTTTTNTTTTTTTTTTTTTTTTTTTTTTTTTTTTTTTCTTTTTTTTTTTTTTTTTTTTGTTTTTTTTTTTTTTTTGGGGGGGGGAGGGAATGTTGTTTGGTTTTTTGGATTTTTTCTTGTTTGTTCTGGGGAGCCTAAACCTGGACACAGCACTCCAGCTATGGTCTGACATGTTCTGAAGAGAGGAAGAACCCTAACCCTTGACCTACTGACCACTTTCTTGCTGATGATACAGCTTGCTGACTCATGTTCACCATTTTGCCCAACCACCCTGTTCTTTTCTTCCAGACTGTTTTCCATCTAGCCACTGCCCAGCTTCTATTCTTCTGCAGAATTACTCCACCCTAAATGCAGGACTTGGTATTTGGCAAGTGCCAAACAAAGCTAGAGTAGTTAAAGGTATATTAAGTTTTAATTTTCATGTCATAAATAAAAAATTTATTCAGGACTATGCAGTGTGATCCTAAAAGCAGGAGAATTAGTTGCCACATTTTCTGGGCACTCCACTTAAGCAGAGAATTCAGTGGGCATAGCTTGCATAGCTGCAAGGTAAAAAAATGCAAGAACCTTGTTTCGGTGCTTGTGAAAAAAAAGTGAAAGGTAGCAAAACTGACTGAACAGAAATTATATTTTCTTTCTGTATAAATTACATAGTGAATATGTGATTTAAAAATGAGAGCTGAGAGAGAACCAATGTACAATGTTGTGGAACAGGCAAGAGGGAGGCTACTGCAAGGACAGCTTTCACCAGAAAATAATGAAGTCCATAACATCACACTTGTCTACCACTTACAGCAGAGAGAAGGGGTAGTATTTTAATATTTATCTAACTCTCTTGTAAATATCTCTAGATGACTGAGTAAATTCACACTGTTACTCCAGTGCAACCCCTCAGAGTGCTGCCTTTTTGCACGCACAAGCTGAAGTGGTGTAGGTATGAAGACCAACTAACAAACAATGAAATCTTGCGTAATGGTAGATGCTGAAACTCAAACAAGTATCTGTTTTTATTGGCCTCTGTACCCTGGCAGCCATGAGGACAGAGCAAGGTATGCCTTCAGTCCTGCTGCAGCCATTGGTCTTGGTCATGGCACTGTGCCAGATCTGGGGGATGCAGAGCTATACCTGGCAGCTCATGGGCATTTAAGCACAACTGCACAAGTGTTATCAATGACAAAGCTGGCACCATTGACTGTGTCGCCTTAAGGTTATCTCGTTCTTCGTGGGCAGGGAAAAAGTAACCCTGAATAGTTAACCTAGGTCAACATGCTGACAACAGCTCATTGCCTTGTCTGCGATACACATGGCCCAAAAGAGAACATTCCCATTCCTGCCTGCTCCTTCAAAAGGACATTTATCAAGTTCTGTTTTATAAGGTTCCCTTTAAAACCCAGGATTATGCATAACGGTTATAGACTTGGAAGGTTTATGGGAAACCAGATCAGCAAACTCATTCTGGTTCTCAGTAGCATATACAAAACAAAATTTTCCTGCCTGGAGGAAGAACCTGCTACTAATTCATTGAACCAGTCCTTTCATTGTCCATTAGGGTCAAATCAACCCTTTCCCTCACTGGATACCCTGAATGGTGTAAAGTTGCCTGCTGGAAAGCTCTTGTGAAATAACTTCGTTGTGTTCTGTGTCTTTGATGGAAAGTCAGGAGTGTTGCCTGCAGAGGTGTAGGCTTTACTGTGCATCCATCCCTTTATTCAATGCAGAAATGAAATCTGTGTTACCACTTCCAGTGGAAACTGAACACCTAGTGGTAGTGACCTTGCAATTTCTAGATGACAATCTGTCTGTAGAGTTACTTGTACCTACCAATGGAAACACAGTACGTGACTGTTTGCAGCAAAATCATTTGAAATGTGAATTGCTGTTTATTCTCCATAATTTATAATGAGCCTATATTATTTCTATTGCAATAACACCCAGAGGCACTTGCAAGGACTGGGAGCTATGGTGAGCAACACCCTGCACAAGCACATGGGAAAGCGGGATGTTCTCCTTGGGGATGTCTTGCAATCTGTGTGCAGACAAGCTGCAACAGGTGAGTGAGAAGCTTCACCCAGTTTCTCATACCTCTGGTTTTTTGTAGACTCACTCAGACAAAACCACTGTAGCTTGTTCCAAGACTGTTTTTCCAGCTAAACAAGAATAATACTAGTACTAAACAAACCTGGTGTTTCTTATTTAGTGCTATAAATTAATCGTATTCTTTTGATCAGCTCTCATTTGTCTGTCTCCCTCAGCTGTGGAGGCCTGCTTGGCTTTTAATTATACACTACTCAAGGTACCTGTTATTTTGGTCAGATGCTCTTGGCTTCAGATTAACCATGTGGCATCAAATCAGAGTGAGGGGGCTGAGAGCAATGTGTCTGAGGCTGCCAGTACTCACTTAAACATGCAAGTAGTGTGTCAGGTGACGCTTAATCAAGTCTGTTTATCATCTTTTCATCTTTTTATCTGCCCTAGTGTATTTTTCTTCACCAATTTGTGCCAATGTGCCCTTATTTAACCTTCAACAGTTCTATAGTCACTCCTTAAATCACATCCTTTCTGCATTTCTTATTGAAGTCATTGAAACTTGTTCGTTTTTATTACACCCAGGTAAAGTTATTTATTGCATTTTAGCAAAAGCTTGGGACTTGAATCAACTCAATATTTGTTCCAGCTTTGCTACAAACTTGCTGGATGAAGTGGGCAGGTCCCAACCTAGCCACTACAAGTTCCTCTTCTATAAAGAAGTGCCAAGTGTGTGGCAATATGTGGCCAAGAGCTCCAAAACCAGGTGTCAACCACTGAGCTGTTGGAGGAAAATACTGTAGAAGCACAGCTTATTATTGCAGCAGAGTCTGCAGATACTCTGCACTTATTGCTGTGAGCAAATATGTGCAGTGTATCCTCATGCCAGACACTCTGCATTAGCACTGATATGCTGACAAATTCGAAGTTTGATCCACTAACAGCTGTGTATGACTTGTACTTCCATCAGTTTACTGAGCCCTTATAGAACCGTGCTGCCACTTGGTGACAATGTGTTGTCCAAGTGGAGAATATGGGCAGAACTGTCACAGAGGAGTGCCTAAGGGCACTACCAAAATCTGGTTTGTCAGGAAGAACAGGAGACGGGTTTCTGAACTACAGTTCACCTTGGGAACAGACTGATTTTGATTCGGAGAGATTTTGTCCGTTTTACATCTATCCTAGTGAGTAGGGTCTGATGCAGTATCATGGCCAAGGCACCACCTGCAGAAACTGTTCTTGGAGCCTTCAGAAAGCAGAATTATTCTTCTGCCTCTTATGTAATATATTCCAGGCAAATAGATCATGAGGTTGTGATATCACTTTTCCAAGGAGATTATGAGAGCCTATATCCATACATTGGATGTATGCATACATGTGCATGTATATACCACAGAAGAACATACCTGTGCAACCCATATAAAACTGCAGACTGTTCTGCACTGTAGGTTAGTGTCATGCTCCATCTGTGCATCTAAGCCATTTGCCATAGCAAAAAGTTGTGTCCCGTGTTCCTTCTTCACTTAGCTATGTTCCCCAACAGCCCATTCCCCAACAGCTATGTTCCCCAATAGCAGATCACTCTGCTGATCCTTGTTCCCTGGCAAGGTACAGCACTACGCAGCTTTGGTGCCAGTTTTGAACCAACTGACTTGACATTAAAAGCAGGACATTAAAGCATTAGTCCAGTTAAAATGCCTTCTCAACATTGTGAGAGCAAAATGGATTATCTATAGACAACTTAGGTGTGTCTCAGATTTCATCTTGCCACAGCTGCTAGGCATATGGTCCTGTTATTGATCCCATGAGAGTTAGCATCTCTCTAAGTCACAGAGGAGGTGAAGCAAAAAGTGTATTGATTCATATATTTTAAGATCAAAGGGACTATTATGATCACATAATGTTAGTTCCTGTATATCATATAATTTCATCGAGTAATTCCTGCATCAAACACAAAATGTTTCAGCTGATACACATCTTTCAGAATGAAAAGTAATTGTTGTGGGTTGTTTTTTTTAACTCAAATGATGAAGGAACCATCTCAACTATTTGTTTCTGAAATAATTATCCTCAGTGTTGAAAATCCACATCTTGAAGTATGAATTTGTCTAGTTTCAGCCTCTTGATACTGTTTTGATATGCTTTCATGTGCAAAATTGAGGAGCTTTTTACTCCCAGGAATCATCCTTTGTAGTGATTTTGGCCATGAACAAGTCACAGTACTTTCCCTTTATATTCTCTCAATAGAGGGAGATGCTTTATTGAGTTATGGCCATAGGAATTTTTGATGATGAGCTACTCAAAATGTAGCTCATCACAATAGAAAATTGTAGGAATAAGGCAAAAAGCCTGAGATGTCAAACACAGTCAAACTATGTCAAAATATGGGCTTCAATGCACACCATAATAAGCATATCAACAGGGTATTGACTTTTTTAGCTGAAATATGTCAGATCAGCGACAGTCAGGCCAGTTTTACATCTAGGAATAACAACAGAACCACCGAGACATGTTTGACTAACTAATTAAAAGTACTGTCTTATTCCTTCGGTTCCTATATTACTTTTTATAATCTTCCCTTGAGAGAGATCTGACCTAATGGATATTAATGTGAAGGGGAGTCTGTCAGTGATGTCTGGATCTTTGAAATAAACCTTGTTATGTTATGCTAAATTAAGTTTTTCTGTTCCCAAGCCAGACCATTCATTTTTTCTTTTTTTTTTTTTCTTTTGCAGATGCTATCGCATCTGTGAGGACCTGGAAAACAATAACAGTCTAATCAGTCAAGTGGAATAGAACAAAGTGGTCTTTGTGTAAATAGGAAAATAATTCTGGTATTGTAAAAAGAGTAGAATACAGAAGAAAGCAAAGAAATATTGAAGTATGCAGAACAAGATTATCTGAGTAGTATATTTTTGTTGAAATGGTATAGAAAACATATTTTAGTAAAGAAAAAAAAAACATTCCTGTTGCAGAACATTAGTCTCACATGGAGTTCCACAAATTTATGTATGTTTTATCAAATGTATAAAAGGTCAAGTCAAAAAAAATGGTGGAATTCAGAACAGTATGAAACTCTCATGACATTCCCAGGGGCCAAAATCAGAGCTGCTGTGAGAAGGCACAAGTCCATTTAGTCCCAGGTGTGCAGTACAATATCCTGTTGCTGGGAAAAAGAGACTTGTGCATTACCTTTGGTTAGGCTCCTAGCAAACATTAACATTCTAATACCAATGACTCAAGGCTTCCAGACAAGGACTGTATTTTATGTCTGTTCAGTGTTCATATCAAATGAAGCACAAATGGGCTGGGGTTTGTGCTACCTCATTTTCTGTACTACAATTCTGAAATTTCTGAGACACCAGATTTGGTTAACTTGTGGATTTTCCAATAGTCACTAAGACTGGCTGAAACAGGAGGTGTTAATTATTCTTGCAATTAACTCTGACTCTGAGGCAGATTATCATCATTGTAAAGTGCATTAAATATGACCTGCAGCTATTTGATCTTATGGTCTAATCCTCTCAGCTCTTCTAAGTTAAACAAAGGTGGGTGAATCAATAGTGAGATGGTTTCATTCCAGGAGAAGAAGAGCATGTGCAAGTCAAGCGGAACAATATTGCCTTTTGTGTCATTACTGAATAGATGTCCCTGCACACTGCACTGAAGTCATAATCTAAATGAAGAGCTCCATGTATTTTGGAACCTCCAAAATACACCTCCCGGTCTCCACCACTACTATGTCTGTGCTGGGATGTCACTTCTCTCTAGACCCTGCAGGCTTTTCCTTGAGCTTATCCCTATCACATAATGGCTTGATACTAGTGAAATAAAAGAAAAATGCCCTATATTTTTCCTTGACTCATTGGTGTGGCCTTTTGCTTGACTGCACATCCGTTGTACTCACTTGCAGCTGATGGGAAGTCACCAGGCTAATAGCACCTGCATAAATGTAGAGGGGACAGCAGGCTGAGCCTCTGGCTCTGAATGTGCAGAGAAGCAAACCTGAAATCAACGTGCTAGTGGAGCTTTTTCTTTTTGGGTATAAGATGGAGATGTATATGACTTTAAAGGGAAAAGAAACCCCAAACCTAACTCAGAAACATTTGTTGTGTTATTCTGTCCCAGTTCTATTTCGCATCTATTTATTATATCTACCTTCACCCTGTCATCTATGAATTAGTGCCCCATAATTTCTAAATCTAAGTGTCTGAATTTATTCTTTTCTGTTGACACGAGCTGATGAAGAGCTGCTGTATTTCACTGGACTGTGAATGAAATAATTTACTTCCTTGCTTACCTCAGCGATGAATTTTGGAACTTACAAAGATAATAGTGTCTGTAGAGCACTTGGAAAACCTCACACAAAAGGCACCAGAACTGTGCAAATAACAACTGTCAATATTAGTGAATCACTTCAGCCACCAAGGGAAAAAGGGCTTCTGTTTTAATACAACAAACAAACCACAGCAGTATTTACTGAACACTTTAAAGATAACAACAGCTACATAAATACTAGTAATTGTTAAGGTTTCTTTGTGAAAACATTAACTGCATGGTGATAAACAGTATTGCAACTTTAGAGCCCATATACAGGCAGATTAAGCACCTTTGGGTTACAGGGAGCCCAAAACAGAAACCATCCCTCTCTCCAAAGGCTCCAAGATGAAACAAATGCTCCCAAAAAGAAGGTTTCCAAGCCAGAAGTCTCATTTTGGTTGAATAGTGTCTTTGCTGAAGCTAGATTCAACTTCAGCCTGAATTGGGCAGAGAAGGACTTCAGTGCCAGTTCTCCATGATGGATTCCCTTAGACAGGCTGTGTGTTGTATCAGCCAGCACTAACAAGAGCAAGAAGAGACCAACAAATCTCTCCCTTCAACCTGTGTTAGCCCCACATTTCAAATGTTCAGAAATAAGAAAAGCCCATTATAGCACAAGATCACTCAAAAAAAAAAAAAAAAAAAAAAAAAAAAAAAAAAAAAAAAAAAGAGAGCTGGTAACTGCATCCTCTCAGAAGGTCAGCAGATGCTCTGTATGGGATACAGGGACCCAGGTGTTCTTCACATGTTTCAAGAGATCCCCAGCTGCAGTGACCATTCATAGATGCAGCTGGACACAGGACTTGGGAAGAAAGTCCTAGTCTAAGTGGTGAGGAGCAGACATGCATCTTTCCAGGGACAGTCATAGTTGAAGAAGCTCTTTGCTGAGTAACTGCTCCCTTTGGGACGAGACAACTCTCCCAAGAAAATACACCTGGCAGAAAGGAAGGGCCACCTGTAGATACTGGATTACCTGCGTTTGTTGTCTCAGCTTCCTTACTTCAGCTGTTGCAGCACCACTGTTGGCTTGCCTTGTACTCTCTCCTATGCTCTGCTATCAGGAAAAAATAGGAGACCCTCACCAACAATGGATGTTTCCACATTTTTTAGGAGAACTGTGTGATTACTACAGCCTGTCTGATATTAAGAGTATTTATTGCATAGGTACTGAAGACCTTCTAATGATTATTCACCTTCTTTACAAATATGAAAAGGCTTTTCACCTTCAGAGTGTAATTGTTGCAAGTTGTTGATTTGTAGAAAATTTAGGGTGAAAATTGTGGCCAGGCTGCCCAGAGTCCTTCTACTGTTCTCCAAAATAATATGTTCATCTTCAGCCCACTGGAGGTTCCAAATAAACCTGTCCTCTCCAGTGCTGTTTGTTAAAGAAGTTAGAGTGCAGTCCCTTGTAATGCTGTGCAATTTAAGATCCCAATAAGGCTCTTGAGATTTCTACATGCTCAGTATTTTTTAGTCTTTTGCAGAACTTAACTCTGGATACAGTCATCCTCTAAGCATCTTGCATAATTCTTTGGTTCTGTACCAGTTCATCAGCAAGTTTCTGTTAGGCACAACATTATTTTAATTTAAAAATACAGCAGCATAAATTACCTAAACAAATAAATTTTTCTTATTACATTGTTGGAAAACTTAAAGCTTTCCTATTTAATGCAGAATAGAAATTGAATAGGAATTCCAGCATGCAAGAAAAGGTACACCTGGTTCTGTCCTCCTCACCAGAACACTGACTTCTTACATAACTTACTCACAAAAAGAATTTCTTTTTAATTTGATAATTCAAATGGCTAATTTGCAATACATAAACTACATTCATTTGTGTTAGCTCACCTACAGATTTCCTTTTAATTCACCAAAGCAAAAGTGCAGCAGTTCAGCTGAATCCTAGGCAGACATTTCTTAAGCAAGAATTATTTTGTGTCCTTACACAAAATAAATAATCTTCCTTGTCTTCAACTTTTAAAGCAATTCTTCAGTTATTTGTCAAGGTTTGAAAGTAGGTGAATTACCTGGATTTATGTACTGAACTAAGTTTTTACCTCAATTCATTTTAAATTACTCTCTAATGCTTTTGTGGCTAACAGGACATGGTATATACTGTTTATACTGCAGAAATGACTGGGTCTTAATGGCATGTCTTAGAGCAACATGGTTAAAACATAGCTCCTCACAAACCACCTGCAATTTGCACTGCCTTCCCCACACAGGCACTAGTAGCACGTCTATGTGTCTTAACCACAACAAAGGCCAAAACTGCTGTTTCAGACTTCATTTTCCATGTCTGCAATAAATAGTGGGCCTGTTCAGGTATGGCTATGTGTAACCCTCTCACCAGGTGTTGAAACACCTGTACTCTGTGCACTTCTCCCTTAGCTCCTGCCGCAGACCTGGGGAATGAGTGCCTTGCATAGTAGCTGTGGGTACTAAACCATTGTGTCACATATCTGGGTGCAGAACATACAAATACCACTTGTGTATCATCTGTGCAGTTTGTTGTGCCTGACAGCTGAATTTCTGATGTACGTGCACCTATGGAAAAATACCCTTTTGGGCATGGTTGGTTTGCTCAGCAGTCCTCCTCTACCCACAAAAATCTGCACAAGGTTGGGGAAGGATCCCCATAAGCATTGCAAAATCAACTGCTCCACATTGTTTCTGTTGCTGAACAGATTGGCAGATCAAGATGCTGCAATTGAGAGGACGTCCCCTTGCTTTTTGTTTGGTTGGTATCTTTTGGCATCATTTGTAATACTCTTGATCATTTTTATGGAGCTTCATGTTGTAGCAAAAATGTTACCTCAGCCCTGGGCTGACAGGAGAACTTTTGCTGTTGTGATGGCTCAGGTGGCATCTCACCTCTAGTCTCAAGTGGCACTTGGAGGTAGAGAGGAATGGTCACTGTCAGCAAAGGGAGGGCAGGGGCATCATGGGGCTGCTCCATGACCGACTGAATCCAAACAGCTGCAAGGTCTGGGTATCCTTCTGGCACAAGGGCCGAGTGCTCCCTCCCCCACTGTTACAGGTGTGGCCATGACAGCGTGGGGATGCGTGTCCGAAGCAGCCGGGGCGCTTGCCTGTGCCAGGATGCATGGGGAGCAAATGTCGGTGCTGGGGTTGGTGGGATCCTGGAGGACAGGCAGGGCTGCGGTGCAAACGCAGCTCCGGGGCCACCCCCTGCTCTCGTCGTGGTCCCGCGTTCAGCAACGCCAGGCGGAGGTCCCAGCCCGTGGCGACCCTGTGACAAGGACCTGGTGCATTCAGGGAGCGTGTACTGGACAGGCTAATCAGTTCTGCAAACTGTTCCAACCTAGGATTGCTGTCATGCTGCTTGTGGTCAGGGCACATCTCTGTCAAACTGCATCTGCCATAGGGCTGCATTAGCTTTTCCTTTGCTTTTCCTTTGCACGGAGGAGTCGGAGGATGCGTTCATTTTTTGTTAGTTCTGCTGGCAATTCATTTGCCTGGAACAAAAAACCCTTGAGGTTAGCAGAAATGAATGAGTATTTCCCAATCATGGTTGAAAGCATTACACTCTACAGAAGATCGTACTGGTCATTATAATGAGATGGGTTTTTTCTAGTGTTGTCTCCACCACTGCTGAAGATACCTTAGGAAACCATCTTTCAGTGTTCAGGTCTCCAAGTCTCACTTAAGTCTTCAAAACAATCCCAGAATGGAATTTGGACAGCTTATTTTGTGCTGATTGTCCAGACTAAATGCCCTTGGGCTCCCTATGCTTCTGCCACAGAAGTAAAGGAGAGCATAGCTGCTGATTGTTTGGGGGGAGATGAGGCAGGTCCTTATGTACTAATGTCCATAAAATTCCAAGGGACAGCTTAAATTGCTATGAAGTAGTGTTACGCTGGAAGGTTGGTAATGGAACATGAGTTTATTGGTTTTTTTTAATTTATTGAATACAATTTTGGTAACACAAAGTATTTATGATGAAGCTGCTTCTGAAAATCACTATTCCTGTCCCGCAAATATATTCTGTCATGCCAAATGGCACGTAGTTTACAAAAATTAAAAAAAAAAAAAATCAGTAGTAGAGGTTTCAGCCACACACTTTCTTCTACTGCACAATCTACTGCTGCAGATCATTATCAGTAGCAGAAAAATCTTGTACATTTTCAGGTTACAGTATAAACCCAAAATGTCTATTAACAGAGACTATTGTGTGAGTGGCATTAACTGTGCTGCCATCAAGTGGAATGATGCAGAAATTAACAGCCACAGATTTTATATTAAATGACCAAAATATTTACAAGATATGTGCTGGATTGCTTGTTTTACAAACTTTCACTCACCCAATCATAAACCAGAAGTCAGTGCCAGACCATTTATTTACAGCTTAACAAACTCATATCAAAACCAGCAGCAAATAGTGCAGAAACATGTCAGAAAAAGACATTGTCTCAGAAATTATCAAACATGTAATGTTAAAACATTTTACAGGATAAAACCATGGTAAGCTTTCCATAGAAAAATTGCTGTTATCAAAAGAATGCAAAACTAATTCAAAAAACTAACAGATCCATGTGAGATATGGGAAAGATGCGTGTAATCTGGGATTTTTTATTTTTTTTTTGGTATTAGGAATGCCCTATAGGAATTCTACACAAAAACATGGGCTGCCCCCATCTCGATGGCACACACAGCTCTACCACTGAGCACTCCCCCTGTGCTCCTCGCCTGGGAGTATGGCGTGCCAGGACCTACCTTATTCCTCAGGCATGGATCCGCTCCGGCCTCAAGGAGCAGCGCCACTGTCCTCACGTTGCCACTCAGGACAGCTGCATGGAGAGCAGAGGTCCCATTCTAGGAAATGCCATTGGAGGTGTTTGTACCATGCACGGGAAGAAAAGCAAAAGGCAGTGAAACAGAAAGAACAGATCTACGAGTGAGACAGAAGTAACATGGAGGAGATTAGGTCATCAACGGCATAGGGTCTGATTTCGGGTGCTGGCAGCCTAGTGTGATGTGAAGGAGGTGATTTTAAATGCTTTAATAAAAATGAGAGTCAAGTTCATTTTACCACAGCAGTATTTCTGCTGTATTTTAATAAACACCCTTGTCAATAGATCAGAGGTGACATGAACACAGCACTTGTTTCTGCCTGGCAAATCCAGTCATTAACAAGTGAAACAGAAGCACAAGCAGTAATGAAAGCCATCTGTGCATTTTATCTTCTCTCTCTGATGATTAATGGCCTCAGTGTCAGGCAGCTGATTGGTGGGGGTTTTTATGGCTGGCCTTTTGTTTGTGGTTGCAAACTGACAATTTAAATATGTGTGGAAGCTATTTCATGCTCAAAATTAATAACTAAGTTGATGCCACCTACATTTTCAAGTACATTATGTTTCCCAATCATTTGCATGCACAGAGGCTATCAAAGTATGTGATTTATGGACGCATAAAATTAGGTTGGCAATTAAAAAGCAGCTTCCAAATATCTGTTATTTTTCAAGCCACTTTATGAATTCAGAGGAAAACAAAATCAAGTAGAGAATCTGCTCACAACAGATCTTTTAGGACACTATTTTGCTGACTAAATGCAATAGAAGGCTGGGTATAATGTTAAAACTGTACAGTCAAGAGTAATCTACTTAAAGTAGAAATAAAATCAAGTCACAAAAAGCAGAATTTCTTCTATGACACAATGTGCTTCCTCATTCCCAGAATTAAATTCACAGTTTTGTTTAAAAAGATTTGTGAGTGGCATTAAGGCTAAAAATGATAATTTCATTTTTGTCTTGACTTTTTTTGGCTCAAACTCCTACCATCTTCCACTAGAGTAGTCATAAATGCCAGGTCTTTCTTCAGACCTTTTGTCTTCTTTTGTTCTGCCTAAAAAAATCTCTGTGTTTCACTACTAACCTTCAGCAGGCCAAGCGTGGGAGAGAATTTCAGCAACTCTTCTATCACATTGTTGTAGCCTTTAATGGCAGCCTTCAGTAAAGCAGTTGTACCATCCTTTAAAAAAAAGAGGAATGTCATAAATGCCTTGCCTGCATTCCCCTTGCAGGGGCAGCTGGAGGGGAAGAAAAAGCTAGAGGCAAATGCCAGCTCTCCCCACGCATCTGAGAGGAGAGTCTCCTCTGCTCATCACCTTTGAGGGGGCACCTCCACAGCATGTCCTGCTGATTTTAGGGTACTTGGAGGATTGTTCCTCGGGCGGGTGAAAACTTCAGGATAAAATGAACCAGTGACACCATATTCCACCTTTGTCTCTCATCTATGTGGACATTTCCATTCCCTTATTCCAGAAGGTCCCTCCAGGAAGCTGTCCCGGACACAACGGGAAAAAGGAAACCTGTGGTGGGTCTTTGCAACCTGTCAAACAGGATGGACTCTGGAGGCAGCAAGCCTCCATCCAGGCCGACTTACAGCGCCCCAAGTGAGGCATTAAGCGGCAGACAGAGCGCAGGAGGCAGCGCTACTCACATCCCGTGCGGCGTCTCGCTCAGCTCCCCGCAGCAGCATCACTCGCACCACTTCGCTGTGACCCATCTGCGAGGCAATCCACAAGGGAGCTGTCCCGTCCTGCAAACAAAATATGACTGCTGATGGCTTCACTTCAGTGTTCTGTGCCCTCTGATATTTTACTGCCCAAGCCAACTGGAATTGATGTACTTCAATTAGTCAATCAAATCCTACAGGGAGACAAATGCAAAGCTGTGTCCAAACCCATGTGGTAGCTTGGTGTATCAAGTTAGAACTGCTTCAGTTTGTGGACTAGAGCCCCCTTTACTGCCTTTTCTTACATAGTTTGCCAGAAATGTGCATTGCTCTCTGTGAAATTAAAGCCCAGTAAGGCAACAGCCATGCCTAAAATACACAGGGAAGTTTGAAACATAAGGGCTAAAGGTATCCTGTGTACTTTGAACTCTAGGTGATTAGATGGGACAGAGGATACAGACAAACCTCAGCGTGCACAGGCAGATTCTGCAGCTGGGTGCCTGCACGTAGGGAATGAAAGTTGTTTACAGAAGCTAGGGAGAAATGCAAGGTGATCACCGACTTTCAGTATTAAATTACATTATCCACCCTCAGAGAATCTGGTAAGAACATCCTGCCTTACAGTGAAGATGAGGATTTCACAAATTTTATCTTCAAAACTCCACTAGAAAACAAGGCAATTATCAAGGGATCCAGCATGAAACAATCTGCTTTGGAAAAGTTGTCCTATGCAATCATTATTTGAGCACAAAACCTCAGAAAATAAATTCACATTCAGAGTAAGCTAAACTTTGTGATGGATTTCCCTCCCAAAGGCAAAAGTGAGTTGAAGAACTAGAAGTATTTCTCATTGCAAGTAGAATTTAGTTTTGTGTCTTTTTCTCTTTTTGATTCTAGATGGCTCCAGACTGCAGGAGGACTCCAGCAGTGATGTGGTGCCAAACTGATTCTCATGAGCCTTTAAAAAAGGCTTTGCCTGTGTGGACTTTTAACACAGAAGTGAGGTACCACAAAGCAGGGTGCCTGCTTCTGCCTTTGGGGCTTGCAAGTTCCCCTCACCACCCTCCACAGCCTGAAGGCTTGGCTCGAAAGAGGAAGACTAACTAAAATGAGACTTCAAAAACAGCCTTAATGAGTAGTTTCAGGAGAAATCAACTTTTTACATTAAATAAGATATTGCCACCTTGATCAAAGAAATAATCTCGCTTCCCAGTGCCAGCTGCAGCTTCCTATGACTTGCTCATGCAACCCAGAAAACCATTGTTGAATCAGTTCTCTGCTTTCCATGGACTAGTGAATTAATCCTTTCAAAGAAACAGAAAAGTTTTTTCTGCCTTTGATATAATAATCTGGGCTTCCCTTTTTCTGATTTGGAGAAGGAATAAATGCACATCCTGAGATTTTCAGTATTCTCAAATGATGAGGAACATGATCTTTGCCCACCCTAGTGTAATTTTGCTATAAATTAACTCATGGAAATTAGTGACTGAACTCACTCTGGTATATATCCTGTTAATTCGAGTGTTCTTTGTGATTCAAAAACAACAAAGGCCATCTTGTATACAGAGTATGTGATGCTAGTTTTATGGCAAAAACTGTCCCTCACCAATTTATTTATTTTAGTGTTTTCCCTACCAGCAAGCTGACACTTCATATTTTTCTAATTTCTCCCCACCAGAGGGCTCTAGAAAATAGCAATAGGTGCATTGAAAAAGCCTGTAAAACTTGGAAAATATCTGAGAGGAGCCTACACAATTTAATCTGCGTGAAGAACCAATGCTGTGCAAATCCACACCTGTATTTACACAAGCAATGAAAACACAAGCTCAGCATAGGAAACGAAGCAGCTTCTGTTTACTCACAATGAAGTTTGTAGGAACAGCCCCTATTTTCAGGTATAAATGAAAATGAGCAAAAGGAAATGCAAATGTTGGGTTATATTATTGCTGTCCTCAGCACTGCAGCTAAAGGATAGAGACAAAAGTACATTATGAGGAAGAGTGGCTGTATTGAAGGACTTAGCCTGAAGAGAGGAAAGATAGTGAAGATAATGATGGGCTCACATTGACTATGGTCAGCTTCTTTCTCTTAAGCAAACAGCATCTTGCACTCAAGTTTATGCACATATCTATAATGTTTATATGGAGTAGATGAGATTTCTGTCCATTTTCATGTTGGTGAATGACGCAAAGCAGATGCTACATTTTGCTGAGGTCGCATGAGAACACATGTGTAAACCCCTAGATATTAGGGCTTGGAGATGAGTCAGGAAAAAAGTGAGAACAGGGAAAGATGCAGTTCAAAAGCTACTCTCCTTTCCTTGTCCATCTGCCCACTCAGGAGACTGCAGATCACTACATTCCTAGAATAATTTTAAATACCCCATATGTTTGTAAGGTGTTCTTTTTTCCACATTTGGTAGCCAACTAGTATATACAGACAACGTCTTATTATATCCAGCAGCCAGAAGTTCCAAATATACTCAGACTGAAATTATTAATGCCCTTTTCTCTTACCCATTAACTAATGACTTCATCTTGCAGCTTTGAATCTCAACTTTTGCTTATGGCTTGAAGTTTTAGAAAAGGCCAATTAGGGTAGGAGGTGAAAGACCCCTCAAATTTCCAGTAGGTATTTCCAGGGGCAGACAACCCCTACTGTCAGGCTACTCAATGTCATCTCCTCCACTGCTCTGTCCATTTGTCCACTTGCACTACTACACCTAATTTGCCAATAGCAAATTGCTTGCTTGCTGAAGTGCACCCTATATAGATTTACTGGCTTACATGTATGTGTAATTGCATATCATGTGCTAAGAAAAAAGTCATTAATTTTCAGATTATTTTGAATCTGCTTAGCCAGCCAGAATAAAGCCTGTTGGGACACAGACTGCCAAAACAGCATTGGCAAAGAATCTTACAGCTTTGTTTTTTAAGTTGAAGAAGCATAGAAACATCTCCTGTAGCAGGCTTCAGACATTGCCCCTAGGTCTGTCTAGACAAAAAGATGACAAAAGAATTCCTGCCCAGCTCCTCAATATTGGCAAGAACAGAAGGCAATTACAACCCAAGAGAAAGGACATTGCCAGGGAAGAAACTTTCCAGGAAGCTTCGTTATTTGGTCTTGTGAGAGCTGAGCTGAAGGGCTTGCACATGGACAGCCAGGACCATCCAAAATGCTCTGTGGTGTCAGAAATACCCCCATGGGACGGGAAGTGGGACACGAGACTGAGGGGGAACTGGTACCCACTATAGCAACAGGAGGAGATGTAGAAGGCAGACGCATGTGTGCAGGTCCATGGATTAAGCCGCCAAATTCCCAAGGCAGAAAGGAAAACTTGGACACCACGAGGAAAGAGAATATGAACTCACACCTGGCACTCTGCAGCCCTGTATTTGAGGTAACGTTGCCTGGAAAAGTTTTCTACCACAGTGAGAGCAATGTAGCTTGTAAATGAGAGTGAGAGTTGTTTGGCATCAAAACTGCCCCTTCTGGAGCTACATTCCTCATGACCAACACACCACCTTCTAACAAAGTACAAATCCATTTGTTAGTAAGAAAGAGCCTGAAGTCCATCCAACCATTACTTGACTAATTAAACACTAAAAATGTTCCATTTGTTGAGGAAATGTTTCAGATTACAGTGGGCCCAAATACAAATGCCATGCACTTATCCAGGCATAATCTTAGCAGGGATCGGAGGTACCCTCAAGGAAAGAAGGTCTGTCCTGCTGGAGATGAAACAGAGGAGCCAGGAGGAACATTCACACAGAGACAAGTCTTTGCCTCAACTAAGATTTAAAAATGCCTCGTGAAACATTGTGTTGTAGAAATTGGATTAGAGAGCTAAAAAAACAGTGTCAGAAAGAATTAGCTGCATTATAATTACAGATAGCAGAATGAAGTTTTAATGGCAACAGGGTTCAGCCAGATCTAAAGCTCCCCAACCCGGTTTTGACTTACTTAAAAGGCATTAATGCGTACCTTGGTCTCTCCTTCTACATTGAAACTTTAGACTTAATTAACAGCTTTTAACATTTCTTAAGCTTTTTCTAGGGAGACAGTGTGGAGGCAACCTAGGAGCATCTAAGGCATCTGGGGGTAGCTGCCAGGGGGGAGCTGCCAGCACAGCTCTGGTGCTCAGAGGTGGGGCTAAGGGCAGCAGGAAAACTGTTTCAGTTAAGGCACTTAAAATACTAATCCTCTTTCCTTACACCACAGCTAGGTGTGTACACAGACCTACATATGCAGCAGAAGCATATAGATCAGTGTCTGTTGTCAGGCTATGATTTGTCAGGCTTTTGGTGCAGATGAAAGGAAATGCTGAAAATACCTGGCAGAGCTTGTCTCATGCCACGTTGTCCACTGTTAGTAGAGTTTTCGCACCCCTTTGCTCTTGCCTGCTGCTTTTTCACTTGCTGCAGTCAGTGATCACAGCCACCTGGCTGACATGCATGACTAATTACAAGGACAAGACCTTATCCCATCAATTTCAAATGTGCAGTGAAGACCCATGATAGCTACGTTGCCTGCAGGGTTTCAGCAGACCACAGGCGAGGGTCTCTCAAAGCAGGTAGAGAAACCAGACATTTTGATGTGCTGGGTGTAAATCTAGCTGTGCAACTCCACCTCTGGCTGTTTAAGCAGTGATTTTAGAGTCAAGAAACAGCTAAACAATTAAGAAACTCTTTTATTTGGAAAGCAAGAGAGCTTTCATACATGTCTCTGTGTACCACGTACCTATCCCACAGTTAGTTTAAAACCTAGAAACCTCTTGCACCCTTACCTAACTCCAGCATCCCAGTGATGCAGTGGATCCAGCCCCTAACCCCCTAGCAGGGATCTCTGAACCAGCCACAAATCTAGCTCACACTTCCCATTTAATGATCAAACAGCAGCTCTGCTGCTTGCAGAGAAGCTAATTTCATGCTTACAGCTGCTACTGGTTATATGTGTTGGCAATATCAGGCCCACTACAGTGACTAGCTGGAAAAAGGGAGAAAAGCTTTCCATATATCTCAAAAACTTACAGAGATGGAGGCAATACTTATGCTTGAATTTCAGAGTGCACAGGAATGACACAAAGTAAAACAAACAAGTAAACGGAAGTAAAACTAAAAATAAAAACATTTGTCAAAGATAAACTTTGACACCAAAGCCACGTCAGAAGGTCTGGAGAATTCCAAAAATAGAATTTAGTACTGTCTCCTCCTAGAGCTCCCAGATTTTCAAAAGCTTTTCAAACAATTTTCAAAAGAACTCAGAGATGTTGTAGACTCAAAAGTAATGTGGTACAACAAACAGATCTGTAGCTGCAAGAGGTAGTGCAAGGTCCTTCCATCAACATTTCATACGGCTGGAGGGTTTTATTTTGATTCAGATTGGTGCCTGACCCAAACATGCAGGTGGTCCAAACCCGTTTAAAGGAGCAGTCAGTGGTTTAATCTGCTCTAGAATCATAGAATCATTTAGGCTGGAAAAGACCTCTGAGTCCAACCATTAACCCAGCACTGCCAAGTCCACCGCTAAATCATGTGCCCAAGTGCCACATCTACACTGTCTTTTAAAAACCTCCAGGGATGGCGGCTCATAAGGTGTAATGTGTAGATCTAGAGCAGAGCTCTCAGTTTCAATTCTTTCAGAAATGTCTGAGGTATTGACTTCAAAATCATATTGCCAATCTCAGCTAAAACACAGAATGTTGTTACAGGCACAAATTGCCTTCCAATGAAACACCTCCACAGGAACCCAATGCCTGGAGAAAATTCCAGTGTTAAGTTTCATAACTATAAAATTAGAACCCAGCTCTACCCTGAAATGTTGATCATACCTGTCGTGGCTGGTTAACCTTTGCTCCTGAAGAAAGCAGCAATCGTATGACATCCAGATATCCTCCTTGTGCTGCCAGAAAAATTGCAGAAGCTCCATCCTAAGGACAAACACATCTGTCTTACACTGCCTTGAAGTGATGCCATTTTCCCACACAGAAACAAATCAAACTGAATTAAGTTCTCTGGTTTTAGCTGAGATTGGCAATAT
>VYZR01080040.1:0-16357 GCA_013400675.1 Oxylabes madagascariensis | reverse complement strand
ATGAGTTTTCTCTTTTCCTTCCTCTTTTCCATTTGTTCACACCAAATTGATGATTTTCATCACAGATAGGAAGAGACAGGTCAAGGAAATCAATAAAAGGATGACAACTATCATGTAAGACCAATTTCTAGTCCAGTGTAAGCACCAGCATGCTATCTTCATTTAAGTGCAAATGCCCTCCAACCTTCAAACAGCTCAACTTAAACGTCTCTATGTTAGCATCCGTACAGGTACATCACACTAAAATTTTTTTTATCCTTCTCCTCCCAGTCTTGGAATTTTGCTCTCTTCAAGTTATATTGCTTTAAGACAGTGTGTACAGGTTGTGACTGTATGTTTTCTTCATCTGTCATTTCCTTTTGCTTTCCCTGCTTAACCTCTGTATATGCTGATTTTATGACTCAGTCTGAAATGAATTGTTTACCTATTTTCCATCTGCTCAACCAGAGAGAAGCCCGTGAGCCTGTGTTCAAGTTTGCAGTCTTTCTAACCCTATACCTGGCACTTAAATGCTAATGGATAGTGGTGCACATAGATGAAAATGGCTGAGTCCATGAACAATCTAAATTTGATGGCTAGTGAAGTTCTCTAAACAGAAAGGCATATTCAAATCAAATAATATCATATCAATTTTTCCCAGCCATTGTTTGTATATTATTGTATATAACTTCACTGTGAGAAGTGTTGTGGATCTGAAAACATATGTGTCACATGAGTGTGAGAACAATGCATGATATACCCCATATGCTACTACAGGTATGAAAACCAGCAGATCATCCGCGGCTTGCTATTTTTTTCCCACAGAATAAAACTAACTTCTTGTAAATGGAAGATTTGTGTACATTTACTAAGATAGAAAAACCTCAGTGTAAGAAAACAGGCCAAACTCTAGTTATCCTCCTAAGCCTAAGTAAACAGTTTTGTTAAAGGGGGACACACCTCATTAGCCCTGCACAGGAACCACAAAACTGCTCTGTATTTAGCATGGAAGTGTAAGATTCTCGCCATCTCATTCACATGAGGCATTCTGGCCGGCTGAACTGTGTGTGTTTGGCTATTTTTTCTCTGTCCCAAAAGCTCTGTCTGAGGACAACAGAAGCTGTTGTGGAACATTACTTGCAGAGTCCAGACTCTGAGATGCCTTCCTGAGACCTTAGAGCTCACCCCACTCAGTAAAACTGACATGGTAGATTAATTTCATCCGCACTTGGAGAGAGTGGAGGTCCTCAAAGGAAGGTAGTGAGACCTAGGGCTGAGGGTATGGATGGCATGGCACAAGCAAGTTCAATAGGAGTCAACTCTATGCATGTGAGAGAGAAATTACTTGTCTTGCCAGGTAAAAAATTTGAGTTACTGGTTACAGCTCAGTCAGTTCAATTTCTCTGTCTTATGCTCTGCTGGTCAGAAAATCAGTCCACTAACTGGAAAGAAAGGATTTGGCTAAAGAACATACACATACGACTGTATGATAAAATACCCAAATGNAAAGTATTCTCCACTAAATTTTTGGCACTTTCACAAGGGATTTGTTTTAGATTCACTATATATTTTGAGTTACAAAAATTAAAATAAATAAATCAGTATTCTTAAACTACATCTGTTTGAATTTTCACTTACATTTTTTGCCTGATCCTCAGCTGGAATAAACTGATATAACACTGGAGTCTTCTCAGTTTATACTGCTGAAAGTCTGGCTTCCTATCACATTTAAACATAAGGTTCTATTTAAAAATTAAGAATTTGATGAGACTATGGTCAGGCTAGAGCTGAGATTGAAGTAAACCTGAGGCACTTTGTAAAAGCAACACTACCTAAGACCTTTCTGGAAACAGATCCCAGAAAAAACACTGTCTTATTATTAGAAAACAGATCAAAGACAATTCTGGCAGAGAAAAATATGAAATCCAAATGCCAATCTAATTTAACCAATGGCAAAAAAAGCCTCTTAGGAAAAGCAGTCTTCAAAGAAGTGGTTTCCATGAGTAGCTGCTTGGCGTACTGTGGCACAGAGTCTGTGGAGTGCTGTTTTCCCTTATTATGATGGCCAAAGTAGCAATAATAGCACCAATGTCAGCAAATAGAAAAACAGGATGTGAAAAATACAAGAGCTGACATTTTAGTTTTCCCCAGATGTTTGACTGACAAGTCATCGGGTACTGACCAAAGGGAGCATGTGCTTCTTCTCAAAACAGCAGCCATTTTATGACCAAGACTTGTTTTCTACTTTTTGAACTTTTAAGTCCATGAGCAACTCTATAAAAAAGTACAGGAAGCAGAGAATAAGAAGGAAATCCATTAAGAAACAAAACAATAAAGTGGATGGATTTTAATGCTGTCCATTAGAAAGTTTATTCAAGAGAAAAAAAAAATCAGCCTCTGTAGTTAACATGAGTTATGGTCAAGTGTAGTTTGCTTAGGGCGTCTTAGCTATACCTTTAACTACATAGCCCAGAGCGCTCCTCTGGACTTATTCTTTGGAACTGGATACAAAGAAGTTGTGTCTCACTTCCAGGGTTGCCCTAGCCCCAGGATACTCACTAAGTAAAATAAAAAGATCAAAACTGGGACGGACTGTCATGAGTTCTACACACTTGCTAGGGATGAGAGGTCATGTTTTTGCCTTGAAAGTGTAATTTCGCTTCTCAGGAAAATGCAATTTGCATTCCCATGAATGGGGAAAGTGTTGTAAAATAGCAAACATTCACCTTCCCTCCTCTTTTGGCTTAGCACTTCTCTGCAGTGAAAAAGCATGAAATACCAATCTGCCACAAAGCCATTTTAAAGTTTCTTGGTCCACAATCCCATCCAGCCATGAGTGCTTACTAGTAAGTTGTTTGTAGCCGGGACATTTCAAGAGAGACAAGAGATAGGAAAGGAAGACAAAAGATAGAAAAAAATGTAAGAGCTGTGATGAGAATGCTCTTCAGATGTTGCAATTTAACTTGAGGGCCCTTACAAACTGAGAGTATTCACAGTGGTTTTCTGTTATAAGACTATGTCAAATAAACTTTGGAAGCAGAATGTACAGGAAAATCTTAGTACATGAGATTGCTGTCTGGCAGAAGGAAAGACAGACCTCATATTAGACTGTAGAATGATGCTAAGTAAATGGTGTAGCAACTAAACTACCATGCAACAAGCACAGTTGCATGGTACAGCAATATTATACAGCCATCTAATTATGAAAAAGTTCAAAAAGCATCAGCTGAAATACCTGAATCATGTGAGATGATAGGACAGACAATAAGAGAGGTTCCAATTGGATGGATAAGAAGATCTAGCAGGCATAGTACAAGGACGTCCAGAAAAAGATGGTCTATGAAGGAGGATGGTGTAATCCTAGTGTGTAAATCCAGAAAGAAACAGGTGAAAGTAACAAGAAAAAATGAACTCAAACCAAAGGACAGAACAAATGTGCAGTTATGAATAACTGAGTTTGGGATTACACTAAGTAGTGTAATGTAGTCATCTAAACTGTTTCTGCTGATAGAACTGCATTTTAGGCCTCAGTCCTAGCCTCTGTATGCCTCTATTCCAGTTACAAAGAGGATAATTTATCTTTTTCAAAGTGACATGGTAGGGTCCTCAAATACTAAAGGAATTTCTGAGAGATGAAAAAGCTACTTTTCTTTGCTTTTTTTTCAGAAAATCAGAGACTAAAATGATCTTAAACAGAATGCATCTTATTTAATGATATTCAGTGAGGACACTGGTCTTGCCAGCACACTGCACCATTTTACTATTACACCAGAGTGCCTGCAAATAACCTTATTTTACTCTAGGTTTACCACAAAAAGATGTCATTAAAACTAGTGGAAGTTTACATGTAGACAAAAACTGAATATTAGTCATGCATAAGCATTTATGACAGGATGTGATAAATGGCTTATTACCGTGATAAAAGTAGGGATCGTTTTTTGAGCTTGAAATCTTCTGGTTGGGTATTTACACTCTAGGCTACAGATGTGCTTACCTGATAAAGATTTTGTCTGTGGAAGAGTCTTCCTGTAAAGTATTAAGCCTCTCCTCAAAATTATTGCAACTGGCTTAAACATAAATGCCAGATAGGAAACATTAATTGGGAAACAAGATGTACAATTTCATCTTTAATGATCACTGAGTAGAGACTCAGGACTATCTAATCAGAGAGACTTTCTGGCTACCTGGTAGGATATTGATTCATTATTATCTCAAAAAGAAAGAGCAAATTCCCACGTGTGGCAATGTGGGATTGTAAAGTAGGAGCTAAATATTACCACTAATTACTCAGTGAGCAATAAAAAATATTACTCATGGGGACTATCTATTGATGGTTTCATTTTCACTGGAGGTTTATAATGTATATGAAACAGCAGTATGAGACGAAATATGCTGTACTGCACATATCAATAAGAGAGTGAAACGGAAGTCACATCAGCAAGGCTAATTTTCAACAAACATTCTTGACTTGAAATTTCAAATGAACATTTTAAAGTAGAAAGAATGATCTATATTCATAGTAGTGTAAATGCCTAATAATGTAATGTAATCTGCTTATGTTATAACAATACAGATGCAGTAACATTTCAATTACCTACAATTATTCAATAAAGTGCTCAACATCAGTCAACTAACAAAGTTTATTCCTTGCAGTCAGGAAGAAATAAGGAAAGCAAACCTTATAAAAGCTGAAGGAAAAAGGAGGGAAAGCTTTAGTGGGAGGAAAAAAGAGCAGATAGCTGAAGAAGAGTGTTTTCTGCAGAGGGGCACTGTCTCATAAATGCTGATTGTGGAGAGCTGCCAGCTAATGAATTCTTACCTGTGTTTCTGGAACCTGTAATTACAAAAAAAGATGACATGTGGGGAAAATGAAGTATTATTCCTTGAATTATTGACACTGATATTTTTAGACAATGAAGTTCTACGTTAGTTAAGATGAGACAAAAGTCAGTGAAGTCACAGAAAAATTTCTGTTTTCTGTCTGCTAGTGACAGACCATGCTGTTATCATCACCTCCATACACACACCCACACTACTGCTCTATTTCCTCACACAAATTATTATCTCTGGCTTTGCATAGCTGCAGGGTCTCTGCATAAAATTTTTGGTCACTTTTTCTAGGAATCAAGTTATCAAGTACCTCTGCTGGGAATGCCTCTATAAACACTTTTTCCAACCAATTTGAGCCAAAGGCAAAAAATTGTCATTACATTTTTCATAATATCTGCCCACATATTTAGAGAGATCTCTAGAGATTTCTCAAGAGAATCTAAAAGATGGCACTTTGATCTCTATTTCTAGAAAACACATGGAATTTAAAAAAAAACCTTGTTTGGCATAAGTGATTTACAAAAAGACAGAAAAATCACCTAGAAGGCCAACAAAATGTTTTTAAATCTAGGAATACATTAAGGAAAATGCACACTATTTTATGAGGGAAAGAACAGGAAAATTTCTCCCTCTCTTTTGCTATCTGATAGGCTAATTTTGTGAATGTTTACTAAGTTTCATCCCTATTTTTAACTTTTAGGAAACTAGATTCAAGAACATGTCATTATTTTACTAAACTATTAGGTTCTTGCTCATGTAAGTTGTGTTTTCTCATGTGATGCTTACCAATAAACTAATACTCTCTGTTTGAGAATGGGCATCTCTCATGAGCAACCAATCAAACAGCTCACAAGAATCTTCTCTTCAAAGTGAGATTGCAAAGGATCTCCTGAAGATAGGTTCCTTACCTGAACCACCCAAAAAAGTGGGCAGGCCTTTCCAAGAGCTTGCTTGCTCTGGACTTCCATCAGATACTTCCAGATCTCCATTTGTAAAAACTGATATACTCCAGGATGTACTTGGAATTTAACAGTTTTTCAATAAATAGTTTGAAATGACCAGTGGCTGTCCTATGTCATAGCATGGCATTTTGGTTAATGGAACATTTGTTTGTATTCAAACCTCTCCTATTTCTTATCAAGTGCAATCTATTTGATGAAGTGAAATGATGTACATATGCAATAAGATGTCACAGTTGGAAAAGGGCAATATTTTTAAGGTGCTCTAGAAGCCAAAAGCATTTATGAAATTTGATATATGTGAATTGACAGAGTGCTACATTTACAAAAGTCAACTTTTGTTATGGAGGACACAAAAATTGTCTCCTACAGGTATGTCTCTATGGTGTGCTAAAGCCATAGCCAAACAAACAAGGGTGGTGAGATTTTCTTGTAGGCAAAATCAATAGCTTGCGGCTGGTGTTCCTGAAACAGTACACCAGGGATCTCTCTTGCCACTGCTGAGTGGCATGTAGTAAAGCTTTCATAAAGTTATGAAATCCTTTGCAACTCACATGAATCATTCTTAAACTATTGTAAGCATTTGTATCTAGCCATATCTTTTGTCTGAATCCTGCAAATTTTGTTAAGAGGAACGAACACCTGATGTGTGAGCATGTGTAGGATTGGAAATGTGAATAGGTACGAAACTTAGGATAGCAGTGCCATTAATCAGTGCAAATCCTGATACAGATGACATGGTTCTTAGGCCTCCTTCTCCCTCCCCAACCTTCCCCCTCACCACCCCCCCCAGCTCCTATGTTATCCAAAGTCTGTGCCAAATAGCTTCAAAAAGACAGGAGGCTCATTGTCTGATGAGCAGGAACACCCATTTCACAAGGAGCTGCGAGCACTGGCTGTGCATTTCAGGAGGGTGGCCCACGCTGCACCGTTTCCAGCAGCCACAGAGCACTGAAAATGGCAAGAGGAGCTGCGATTTCTGCAGCGCAGCCACACAGAGTCCTCCTAAAGACCTGCAGAGAGTATCAGGGTATACCTTGTGTGGGGATGTCCCTGCTCGTGGAGAAAGCTTGGACACCTTAACTTTACTCCCTGTATGTGACATGACAGGTCAGGGGTTATCAGAGAATCATAGAATGGTTTGAGTTGGAAGGAACCTTAATGATCATCTAGTTTTCCAACCACCCTGCCCTGGGCAGCGTCACTTCCCTCTAGACCACGTCGCTCAGAGCCCCATCCAGCCTGGCCTTGAACACTACCAGGAATGGGGCAATCCACAACGTAACGTGCTGCGGGCAGATTTTGAGGGTGGCATGCTCTGAGACTTCACGGTCTGTCTAAAACACTGAGCCGCGCACCTACCGGGGAAGAGGAGGCTCAGCGAGCTCCAGCTGTGCCGGGGGGCGGCGCCTCTGGGCATGCCCGCGGCGCTGGGCGCCTGGCCACGGACCTGGGGCAGCCCCGCCAGCCCCGAGACCCTTCCCCCGTCCCGTCCCGTCCCGTCCCGCCCCGTCCAGCGCTCCCGCACGCCCCGGGGGCCGGGGCTGCGCCTCGTCCCGCCCCGGCCCGCACCGCGCAGCGCAGGCAGGGCGTGAGAGAGGTGCGCGCAGCCCCCAGCCCGCTCCTTCTCCTTCTCCTCCTCGGCTGCGGCTCCTTGTCCTGCCCCGCTCCCGCCCGCCCTCCGCCGCGGCAGTGCCGGGCCGGGGCAGCGCCCGGCGCAGGATGGCCGCGCCGCCGGGCTCCGCGGGGCTCTGGGCGCTGCTGCTGCCGCCGCTGCTCCTCGCCCTCTGCGCCGCGCAGCCGGGCCCCGGCGCCTCCCGCGGGACGGGGCTCAGCCTCCACCCGCCCTACTTCAACCTGGCGGCCGCCGCCCGCATCGGGGCCACGGCCACCTGCGGGGAGGCGGCGGGCGGCGGCGGGCGGCCGCAGCTCTTCTGCAAGCTGGTGGGGGGCCCGGCCGCCGCCCCGCTGGGACGCGCCATCCAGGTAACAACCGGGCGGCCGGGACCCTTCCCCGCAGCGCCCCCCGTCCCGCGCCGCAGCCCCGGGGTGGGGGTGGGTGCCTTTTGGGGGGTCTGACCTGACCCTGCTGTGCGCGGTCTCCTTTCCTCCTGGCTGGGGGTGTGCCGCGGGCATGGAAGGGGAGCGCGGACCGGCGGGAGCCCTGGCAGGGAAGCGCCGGGCAGGATGGATGGATGGATAGATGGATGGAAGCGGGCAGCGGCGCCTCTGCCCGCGCACCTGCCCTCAGGTGTGCCGGCACCTCCGGGAGCCGCACGCCCACCCGCACACCGCCCTCGCCGCGGGCAGCGGCAGCCGCCCCTCGGCCGCCGTGCTACGAGGCTGCGGCCGCTCCCGGGCGTGTGGGAGCTGCTCGTGCCCTCGGGCACCTGGAAGTGCCTCAGGGATTGCCCGAGGTGGTGTTTTGTGCCTCAGCGCCTGGCCCGTGGTCTGCGGTGGGCAGCGAGACTGCTGAGGGTAAACCAGCGAGCTTGAGGGAATGGATGGGACGGAACTTCACTGGCAGCTGCTGGCTGGACAGCGGGCATCTCTCTGCAGGCGCCGGGAAAAGAGTACTGGCTTTAGTCAAGTATTTTGTGATATTTTAGAAGCGCTAAATGTGAGGCTTATCGTTTGTGCCTTGCATTGCTTGTGGGAGGAAGCCAGAGGCTCCCTGGGATCTGACAGGGAGTATAAGTGCAGGGGGCAGCAAGGATCATGCTGTTCTTTCCTAGCATAGCACAAGATTACTACACGCGTTTTGTGCCCGTCACAAGAAAGATAGCAACTGCAAAACTTCTGAAAAGGGATTAGTGGAAATACATGTTTCCTTTGGAAGAAATATGTATTTACACATTTGTTAGAGGATAAGGAAGGAGTAACAAATGCACCAAACTGTTGTACTGCGATAGATGCTTGGTATCTGTTTGATCAAAACTTTGTTAAAAGAGGGGACTTTCCTGAAGCCTCAGACCTTCCAAAGTTATTTTAATTGTATTCTCTCTTGCTGGGAGGAGAACCAGAAAGAAACTGCAATTTGAAAGAGATTTTGAAAGCTTAAAGGTGCACTGTCTGACTTTAGGCAATACAGAAAGCATACAAGTAAATTTTTAACATCTTTGAAGAAGAGCTAGTGTTTCGAAGTCTTATGTGGTGTTTGTGTGTTTAATAGTGAAATAACCCTTAAGATATGGTTTCAGAAGGGGTTGCAATGAATAACAGAGTTGTTCTTATCATTGTTTAAATGAGAATAGGCACTCGAGAGGGGGAGAAGACTAAGAAGGTGCAGCATGTGTATTCCTTGCCATGTGCCAGAAGGGAGCGTGCACCATCATGTAATCCGCCCTTGCAGTTCATTGGGCAGCCGCAGCCAGCAGTGTGCTTTGCTCTGGACTTCCCTCTGCCATAACTGCCTGCCTCACAATGAAATCTTATATATCTGTCTCTGTCTTTATATTACCTTCTATCTCTGTAGTGCTTTCAGTCATAAAAAAAGCTCAAAGTACTTTGGAGATGCTTACAGGATGAGTAGTATACAGTTCTAGTAAAAGGGAAACTGGGACACAGGTATTACATGCTTAAACTGAGGTTACAAAAAAAGGTTGTGAGGATCAGGAGACTGCTTGGTTTGCTGTTTCTAAAACTCCTCTGAAGTTTAGGCACCCACCCTTCCATACTGAATGCAACACCCATGTTTAAAGTTGCCTGAAACAACTGTGCCGCCAGGTAACCTGTAAACCCAGCAATCTCTCAGCAACTTGCTACAGCCCACTGCTGCAGTGAAATCTCAAACCGACATGCCTTGAAATATCAGAAATCACAGGGTAATAAAAATCAGCCAAAGCAAACATCAGATAAACTTGTCAAGCAAGCGGAACGAAGCCTGCGTGTTGCCATTGATGGTATTTATAGTTGTTCCCTTTATATATTGACACTCAACTGGAAATGAGGGTTTGCTGTGTAAAGGAAGAGGGAGGCTAGAAAGAGGGGAATTCTTCTTCTTAGATGTTTGACTTGCAGGTCCTAGGTTAGAGGGCTGTTATGCTTCCTGCCCGATTAAAGTTCCCAGAAGGACTACTGATAGCTCAGCCCTGGCACGAGGAAACGTGTTGTGCCTGTCAGAGCGCTTGTGTAAGCACAGATACCGCAGCGTCTCTTTCCAGTTTTAACAAAGCCCCATTGAGATACATAACATGAATGCTTCTGTGGTGTACCAGTAGCTGTTGTGGTTCAAGAAGGGCTGGAAAGTCTTTCAAAAGGCCGGGGAAATCCAGACATGGAAAATACACAATATTCTCAAGCCACTTCACCTTTCAAGTTCAAAGATGCTGTAAATAAGAGAATTTCTTCTTTCATGAAAATTGGAGAGAATTGCATTAATTTTCACGGAACATGAGTTTACATAGAAGGATTTAAAATCAGCAAATTAAATTTAAATTTAAAATCAAGTGTTGTTTTTTGAGAGTCTTGAGGGAAGGTCATGTGGCTTTTACAGAGTGATAGATGCAATAGCCACTGTGTTGTTCTGGTTCAAGTTCAAATGATACCACACACTTGAGTCACTCTCTTTTGGACTCTCTACAATGCTGGATTACAGGAGTTGCTCTATGAATAGGGAAATTGGAAAGGAGGTGCAGAATGTGATCCTCATTCTGGCAAAGGGAGAAGACAGCTCTGTTGCCAGTGCTGTCTGAAAATAAGGCAAAGAGGAAGAGCAGCCCCAGCATCATTTCCGTTGCTCTGCCTTTGGTTGTTCTTGTTCAGCTTGTCATTTAGTGATGTGTCTTTTAATGGAGCCTGTAATATCCAGCAAATCCAGAAAGAGCATTTGGATGTTGTTTAAAGGTGATCAGTGGGGTGGCCAGTCCCTTCGTGGGCAGCTCAACCAAGGCTCTTAAGGCAGTGCTGGACATACACTGTGGAAAGAGGTGGGTTTCCCTTATGTAGCACGCTGGCATGTGGGACAATGACTTAATAAGAATAGTGTTGAGTGAAGAAATGCACAACAGTATAAAATATTTCAGCACCTGATAGATAAATGGCATGCCTGGTTTTGCCTGCCAGTCTGTCCGCAGTGGTGTGCGGGCGTGAGTTGAAGTCTAACTGCATACCTGTCCTGCCCTGCCAGTGGGCACAGAGCTGCTGGGTATGAAATAGTGAACAAATCCTTCATTGTTGTCACTTTCTATAACTTACAGGCAAGACATTTTCATCCTCATGTGTCCCTGGTCCACACTAGTGTATTTCAGCAAACTCTTTCATGCAGTTCCAGGTCTCTCCTCATCTCAGCAGAAGCAGGGGAAAGGAGAGTAACAAGGTCACCAGCAAATGCGCACCTGCCTGTCTGATGAACTGCAGCCAAAATCAAACCAAGTTTCAAGGCCCAGTCTACTAGAATGGAGACGTGCCTTGTAGCAGCCAGGCTGAACACGATGTGCCTGAGGTACTGCCAGTGAGAAGGAAGGAAGGCAGCTCTGTCCAATAATTTTTTTCTTTCATTTTTGTTTTGCTGCCTAGTTGGGAGGGTTGCTGGAATGTAATTTAAATAACTGAAACTCCAGCTGTTGCAATGAAATTCTTTGAATTATGTGCTCAAAAAGACAAAGATGGTATCTTGAGTTCAGATCAAGTGCTCTGGTATACTGAAATCACATAAGTGTATGTAAATTAAACTCTTGTATTTAATATTCCCCATTGTTTTCTTCTCATTCAACCTTTCTTTGAGGTTGTTTCCAAATCAGAGCTGAAACTGCTGTAACAGCAACTGTTTCCTGTGTACTTCCAGCCTGATCATTGTGAATGTAATTTAAATCTAAAGACTATGTCTCAAACCCATTATAAAGCTATTTAGGGAAGCTTGCCCTGTTGTAACATATATGTCAGAACTCAGGTATGCGTTTGTCAGGGAAGATGCTCTGATGTGGTAGTAACTGCAGTTGCCAGTGCATAGATTGATTTCTCAGGGTATGGATTTTTGCAGATAGTGACATGATGTTCTTTGTCGTCACTGCAGCAACTGGCAGCATTGCCTGTAGCTAGCACGGGCTGATGTGTATCTGCTGCAGCAAACCACTTGAATCAAACAGAGCCCTGGCATATTGTAGTTTGTATTAAAGTCAGCCAAACCATCTTCTAACAGAGCTGGAGGAGAATCGTGTTATAACATGACCCCAGCTGTAGTTAACCAACTTGTGTGTGTGAATATTTAGTCTCTTTGAATTGTCAAGAGTTAACCCCCAGCCAGATTGGCATTGGCTGTGCTGAATCAGAACAGCCAACGGTAGCCACATCTTCTGGAAACTGCACCATATTCTGGGCTTTTTGGGAAAGGAGGATGAGGATGGAACTATTGCTAGATGCAGATGCTGAAATTACTGAGATTGATACTGCAGAAATATTCAATTCAGTGAACATCTGTGTTTCAGATTTGAAAGACACGGGATGGTATATTCGTATCACAGGAGGTTGATGAAGTATTTTCCAATCTGTTAGTAACTATGGTAGATGTTAAATAAATTCTGCTAAACATCTTAAACTCACCAAGCTTGCAAGACTGCACCCAGCAAGAGTGTGAGAGCTCTTCTGTTACTTCTCTGTCAAAAGCAGACAAGTATGAATGCTCCAGTTACTTTACACTGGTTAATCTGACAGCAGCAACAAACAAAACAATGGCACTTAGATAGGAGTCCATTAGTTCTTGAAGGGTAGGGATGTGCTTCATGCCAGGCGGTGTGGATTGTGGAAACAACAAAAAATTTGTCATGTGCTTTTGATGGTAACATATGCTTAGTTGATAAGGTAACATTCACCCCATTCCCTTTATTTTAAACAGGAGTCCAATACAGTGTCAGTAACTCACAGACTGATGGATTGAGCAACTGTCCTACTGAAGTGGCCATGGCGGGTGTGCTGCTGTTCAATGAAAATGTTATTTTTCTACAAAGATCTATGGCTGGCACAGTTTAACATTTCCACTGATTATCTCCACCTAGTGATTGGAATAAGAAGTGAATGGGATACTAAAAAGATCCCTTAATAACTAATTTCAGCAGTTCAGCACTAATCTTAGAAGACTGTAAAATGTGTTTTCTTGGAGATAAAAATAGCTTGTAGGGCAAGCCAAGATATAAAATCAAAAGACAATTTTCCTGAAGTTTATTCATCATTATTGTACAAAGAGCTTAAGAGACTCTCAAAGGGCATCTCTGGATTGTGGCTTTAATTGCGGACTGGAAATTGGGCAGTAACTTCTTGAAATGAAGATATAATGGCATTCTTTAAAGGGAAGCTTAAAGGGAACAGTCTGTTGCATTTTCCACGAGCTCATATTGTTTAGAAAACTCTGATTCAGAATGTATTATAATGGCACAAAAAAAATGAAAACAGTGTTATAAAATTGTAATACCAAACTTATAGCCAAGTAACAGAGCTTTTTTGTTATGGTTTTATTTATACCAGGCTATGTGCATATGTAGATATTTCATGGTGTTTCAGAAGAATTGATGATAATCCAGTTCTAAGAATCTTTATTTCATGAATTTTCTGCAGATTTCCTGCAGACACCACTGTAGGTGTAATATAGGTAATTTCACCAAAGTGTCAGTAAGTTAATAAAGATTTACTGTAGTTCCCTTACTGAGATTTCTGAAGTTTTAGTTTGTAACATAAAAGTTAGTGTGTTTCAGTGTGTAGTTTAATTACCAGGGGAATAATTTATACATTAAAACTTACATTAAGAAACGAAGTTTACCCACATTTTTAGTCAACACTCTAGTTCAGAATCTCCATTAACAACCACATGTGTCATCAATGCCTGAGATGTTGTCTGAGACCATGTTTTTGATTGATTGTGTTTCAGGGCCAGTTTTGTGATTACTGCAATGCTGCCGATCCCAGCAAAGCTCACCCAATAACCAATGCCATTGATGGCACTGAACGCTGGTGGCAAAGTCCCCCTCTTTCCATGGGCTTGAAGTACAATGAAGTCAATGTCACCTTAGACCTGGGGCAGGTAAGTGCCTGAGGGTGAGGTATGATCATTTCTTGCATTTGTGCCCATGCTTTGCAGTTGGGAGAGACTTTTGAGCTGATGATTTTTACTTCCTGACAACACAGCTTTTTTGTCTGGTTTATGTTCTGTATTTTTTTACCAAGTTGTGACAGTATACTGTTTAAAGTGATTATTTTCCTTTAGGAATTTGGATGATGGGGGTTCTTGCCACTGGGACCACACAGATGTAGTGATGGTGTGCTTTCTTGCACAGACACTGTAACTCATTAATTTGAAGTGACACGAGGGGACCTCTTAATTGAAACTCAAGCTCTGCCTTCTGTTTAATATTACTCTTTTCCATGAGCTCAGAGAGAGAGAGAGGCTTCATGATCTGTGTGCATGCACACATTTTGAGAATAATATTTGGAGCCTGCTTTTGCCTCAGGGGTCCTTCTGGTTTCTCTGTCATCCAACAAGATCTTCAAGATAAACAGAAAAATACTGAAAAGGTGGTCTAAAAAGGAAGGGACAGCAAAACCAGTGTAATATGAGGTAGTAATGAGGCAGTCACAAGAACACCCATATCTCCCCTGCAAGTATAGGCAAGCAAAGGGTAAAGCCTCTGTATCTCTTTTTTAAGTCACAGGGATGGATTCTCAGCTGCCATAATTGGGTGCTGATCCAGTGGTTAGTTACACTGTGCAAGTTTACACCACGTGAAAACACATGTTTATAAATTATGTGTGGGCCTGCAAAATATATGTATACACATGCATATATATTTTGGACTGCAGTAATTGTTTATTGACTGATTATACAGGACAGGAGTTTTTGACTAGACCTTCAATTTAGTTGACAGCAAGGTGGGGAATAACTAAGAAAGTATTTCTCTGTGAGACAGCTGCCATTTTGCTGGGGATTCAGGTGCAACTTATTTTACATCTTGTTTTACGTGGTGCTCTAATCCTCCCATGGCTGGAATGGTTCTCATTTTGAGGATACCTTTATTCAGCGTTTCTGTATCCAGTAGCGCTTCAGTGCGGAAAAGTCACACTAAACTTCTTTTCCTGCTGTGCACTTTTTACCTTCTTTGGAGGACCTACTGATAGACACCTTACTTTTTACGTGCTGAGTAAACTTCTGAAAAAGCTCTTTCCTTGAGAGGAGGGATATGAACTAAGTGCCCTGTTTTCATGGACACCAGCAGCTATGTGCTAAGATTTCTGTAGTTGTAAAGGATTTCTTAGAGTGAGGTTGCATGTTTCTCATTACTCTGGTATTACTTGGAAAGATGACTTTGAATCCCCTTTCTTGGAAATGAAGGTAATCCAAGACAAAGATGAAAATTACTCCGTGTCCTGTGATCAGGAATGAATAATTTTAGCTGGTGGATGGATGAGGGTTTGGTAAGATTCATATGATTTTTTTTTTCCCCACTTCACTGACCTTATATCACATCTGCTTTCATCCAGTTAAACCTTAACCTCAGGATTTGTTTGAATTTCAGATTAATTTTTGACGTTTTGCTTAGTATTTTCACTCCCAAATTCATACAGTAGCACACAATGTTAATAATGAAGAACATTAAGTACTGTGACAGAGACAGTCTACTCAAGGGAACATATGAGCACTGAGACCCGAATTCACCTTACCTTATTTCATGGTCCTAAATATTAAGAGCTTTGTGTGTCTTAATGATGCAGACTTTCTTAGTAATTGACAGAGACAATTTTTCAGAGTGCAATTCCCCTTCAGCTTAGCTGAGATGAAGGTTTTGGATTTTAAGGAAAAATAAATCTTAACATTAGATGTGCATCTAAATACAGAACCACATGTAATATTGAAAAGGTAACAGGGATGTAGTTTTCCTNTTTTGTTGTTGTTGTTTTGTTTCTTTTAAATACAAGGCGCTTTTTTCTGCAAACAAAAATAGAAAAATTTTTGGGTGTGCAGAACATGACAAAGACTAAGGTACAAAGGCGTGCAGGAAAGCAATGACTGAGTGTAAGCTGGTCATCAAGTATTCACAATTAGAGGAAGCAGGACATAGTGCAAAGTCAAAAGCTTTTAATTTTCTGCATTCCTGCCATTATATCTTTATCATTGAGAGCAGAGTCCCAGCGGAGCCTCTTACCATGGTCTCACGACAATATTTAATTAATTGAATAGTTGCACCACAATTAAAGTTTTAGTGCTCACTACAGTGCAGTTGGAACAGAACACCCACCTGGTGCTGCTTCTGTTTCACAAGGGCTTGGGTGATTTTGAAAATCAAAATGCCTTCAGGCTGTTAAATCCGTTTGCAATAAGAATGCTCATTTTGCTGTACTTCATAATATGAGAAAAAGCAAAAACCTTAAAGCAAAACCCCTGCTTTACTTCCCTTTCTGACTTTCTGTACTGTAGTTACATTTCTAATCAATCACAGTCCTTCCGAGTAACAATTATACTGTTTATCCCTGAGGCAGTCTCTCCATTCTGTTAACATACCTGCTTACACTGTGGCTATTCCTGACTTGTTTGAAATATTTGGATCAAATGAAATCTCAGTTATTCCTCTAATTGGTTATGTTTTTCCCAATATAGTTTTCAACAT